>CABEEJ010004883.1:0-14281 GCA_901482245.1 Timema douglasi
AGTTAGTGCCGCGTGTTGACCCAGTTGGCTGTCCCAGTTGGCTGTCCCAGTTGGTAAGTGTTGTTACAACGTAAGTTGTTACAGTGTTTAATGTAAATAATGTTGTAATTATTCCTAAATATTACGAGAAAAAATACATTATTTAATATTTTTTTAAACAGTTGAAAAGCTATATATTAATTTTGGGGTTTAACCTCCTTAAATTATAATTATATGTTTGTTTTCAAGCATTTGCTGTTTTTCTTACAATCCCTCTTTTTTTTAACGTAACTGTCTAGCAGGCAAAGTTTTCGAGTTTACAACTAAAAAGCTGTACAAGAAAAATTGCTGATATAGGACGCGTTCTATTTCCTAAAATTGTATGCAATAAGTTGTGCAAAGCAGAACTCGTACAAGTTTTAGTGTTCGCACGACGCCATCTTCAGGCTGCTAATTATTGTACAAGAAATTGTGTCATGTGTACCGGGCTTAAAGATGTGTAGGCACGGGGTCAGTACCTAGACAATATTAACTTCCCCTTTCATTCCATACCATCCCTTTGTGTTTTGAAAGGGGAAGAGAGGGGTAGAGACTTCGGTTCTAGTCGTTAACTTTCGGGTAAGAGAAGTCGTAGCTCAGATGCTTGCATTTTTACCTGACATCCACAGCTCTTCCCCTTCTCGACCCTCCAAAATCTATGACGTTAAAAATAAGAATTACACTAGCTAGAGCAATGGAATGAACGTCGGACAAATACCGACCTTCAACCACCATTAGATGGACCAGCAAGCAGTGCTTGCCTTGCTTGCCCTGACGTGAAGCCACTGGAGGAAACACAATATAGCAGTGATGAAAATAAATGCTCCTCGAAGTTAAGGAATACAGACTCTGTTCCTGAAAACAAAGATACTCCCCACTTAATTGAATAAGTAGAACTGAATTAACTGGTGGAAGATTTAAACTTGTCCAAGCATGATGCGGAAATTCTTGGTTCAAGGCTAAAACAATGGAATTTATTATCAAAATGAACAAAAGTAACTGCCTTCAGAAACCAAAATGAACTATTCTCTAAATATTTGGATATGCAGAATTTTATGTGTGTTTATGTGGATATTGATGGTTTCATGAAAACTTTAGGCTTTCCACACAATACGAAAGATTGGCGTTTGTTCATAAATTCATCTAATGTTAGCCTACAAGCAGTTTTATTACACAACAGTACGTATAACCCGAACGGGTAGTAAGACGCGGTGTTAATAATAATATTATAAAACAGTAATGAAAAGCCTTCCATTCCAATATCACATGCTGTCAGAATGAAGGAAACCTATGAAAGCACGTCATTGATACTGAATTCTATTAAGTACAATGAATTTGGTTGAAAAATATTTTGTGATTAAAAAGTTGTTGCTTTAATTCTTGGACTACAAGGTGGTTTTACACAATATTGCTGCTTTCTTTGTCATTGAGATAGTCGCGCTAAATAAAAACACTAAATTGTCAAAGAATTGCCTTAAAGGGAAGACTTTATAACAGGTAAAGACAACGTGAAACATGTTCCGTTAGTAGATTCTACAAATGATTTACATCCTTCACTGCATATAAAACAAGGTCTGATGAAAAATCTAGCCAAAAGACTTGATGAAAGAGAAAAAGGCTTCTGTTACTTAATAAATCAGTTTCCAAAACTTTCTTATGCCAAACTCAAGTAGGGAATATTTGTTGGGCCACAAATACGACAACTTCTTCGTGATCATAACTTTGATCTGACTAAACAATATTTAATTTGATGCATGGCAATCCTTTAAAGGTGTCATCGAGGGTTTTCTTGGAAATAAAAATAAGTGGAGAATTATGAAGAACTAGTGTATAATTTGTTGCAAAGTTATAAAACATTGGGATCTCGAATGTCTCTAAAAAATTCATTTTCTGCATTCGCATTAGAGCTTTTCCCCAGAAAACTTAGCAGCTGTGAATATTAAACAGGATGAAAGGTTTCATCAAAACATTTTAACAATGGAACGGTGGTATCAGGGAAGCTGTGATCCTGCTAGGATGGGTGAATACTGCTGGTTTCTCCTTAGAGAAAGTAGTAACACTTACAAGAGAAAATCAACATTTTCTACAAATAAATCTACTAAATTTCAATCATTGTAAGTAAATGTGTGTGTATTATTTGTATCAAAAACTTACTTTTATATCTATTTTGATGTACTAAATTCTCTAAACGAACAATCTGACGCCTAGCTTTCATGTGAAAATATTATGAAATATTGAATATCAACATTTGCTATTGCTTTTGATACAACAAGTAGCAAAAAACCAAGCCGTTCTGAAAATATATGCTTATTATTTTTTAAATCAGGAAGCCATAAGACTTTAAAACCCCCCTTTTCATCACTTCAACAAAAAAAAAAGTTAAAATTTGTTGCCTAGTGAATCAAATTATTAAAATTAAAATGTAAGCAGTAAAGGGGTGGTAGGATTAATTATATTTTAATTTGTTTTTTTCTTTTAGCACGGCGTTTTACTACCCATTCGGGTTATACCCCTATGAGGTAATTACACTAATGTGTTAATAATAATAATATTTAGCACCGCGTCTTACTACCCGTTCGGGTTATACGCTTTAAGTACTAATTACGCTAATGGATTAGGAATTGGGAAAGTTGAATTAGAGGAAGTGAACCCGCATTCGCGTGGAGGGAGAGTGGAAAACGATTTAGGAAAAACCACCCTCAGTTCACCCGACCGAGATTCGAACCTCGATCTCCCCGTCCTCAGCAGTCGAGCTCAACACGACAACACTAATGTGTTACAAATGAGGAAGGTTTAATTTTAAAGGAAGTGCAGCCCCATTGGCGTGGGGGGAGAGTGAAAAGCCATAAAGAAAAAATGACCCTCAATGTACCCAACTGGAATTGAACCCCAATAGCTCCACCTTCGGCAATCTTGTCTATTGCAAGAGTGGCCCCTGAGACCATGTGGCCACCAAAGTGGTTTATATTTTAAATTAATAAATGTTATTAGTCATTAATGATCTAAATCTTTTTCTTTTAAATTGTCACCATGTCTCGTTATCTGTCTGGGTTACACGAATATGTACTAATTAAGCAAATGTGGTGTGTATGAGGAAGGCTAAGTTTAGAATAAGTGTACCTGAATTTGCATCAAAGTAAGATGGTAAACAACTTTAGAGTACACAATTAGGATTTGAATCCCAACCTCCCAAACATCAGCAGTACATTATATTTCAAGGGTGACTGACGCCTTAGACCAATCGACCACCGAAGCGGTTTTAATTTTGAACATACCAAGATATGAAATGTAGTCAAAATAACTTATTTAGTTAAAAACTATTCAAACACTATCACGCAAAATAAAAACCTTCAATGCTTTGCTAACGATTTTTTTAAACAGGGCATCAATTAAAATATAGAGTTTAGGTTTTTTAAATGAATTGTTCTATAAAAATAATATAATTAGGTTTTCATTAATGACAAACTAAATTATATATGTATTATTCAAGCTTGAACACTCTAATTAATTGTTTTTGGAAACATAAAGACTCAAACAAAATAATTAGATATTTTTTTGTTCGATAAGTCCTATTCCTCCCCCTCCTCTATCTCCCTCCCCCTTTACACCACTTGAAAAACTACCCAGCATTGTCCCAGTTAATGAACCCATCCAGCGCCGCGGTGCCTGATTGCGGTCAACTACAACGCCCCATTCGGTCGCTTGGTGACCTAGTTCAGCGTCGGTTGTCCTCGAATTTTAAAGGGAGAAAAAGGCCTTAACTCCAAACCATAATAATTATATCGCCATGCTCATTTTTAGCTCTTTTATATGTTTTTAACCTAGTTGGGCTCTAACCAGTTCCGGATTTAGGCCTAAGCAACATAAGCTACAGCTTAGTGCCTCACAAATCACAATCTACAGGGGCCTTAAAAAAAATGTAAATTTACTTTTTAGCACCGTTTGGGATTTACGCTTATATATTATTTACGCTAATTGTTTTTGGGATTATGAAATCTATATTCATATGAAGTTTACCCACGTTTGCGTGGAGGGAGAGTGGAGAACCATTTTAAGAAATGTATCCTCAGTACACTCGCCCGGGATTAGAACCCCGATATCCCCATTGTTAGTCGATTCTTCTAAGAGTGACGCCTTAGACCATTCGGTCACCGAAGTGGGTCCTACTGTAGTTATTTAGGGTGGGTGTTGAATACTTTACAATACTTTTTTTTCTACCACGTTTCACCCCTCTTCTGGGCTCTCCGAATATTTTTATTAATGGTGTAAGGATGATGAAGGTAGAATATAAAGGAAATGCACCACGCACTTACAAGGAGCAAGGGTGAGGAAACCACCACCCTCGGTACAACCAGCCTAGATTTGAACCCCAACCTTCCCATAGTTGGAAACCCAGAATTGAAAACAGTCCGACAACTTTTTTCCGCCCCCAGTTTTGGTGGCCACATGGTCTAAGGCGTCACTCTCGCAAGCCACTAGACTGCTGATGATGGAGAGATCAGTGTTATAATTTCGGTCGGGTGTACTGAGGGTGCTCTTACAAAATGGTTTTCCACTCTCTCCATCCAAATGCGGGTACAATTCCTCTAGATTCAACCTTACTCCTCTCTAACAAATTAGAGTAATTAGTACTTAGGCCTATAACCTGAATGGCTTGTAAGACGCAGGGCTAAAAAAAACTTTTTCCGCGTACCGACCAAGGCAGGGAGGGGCTACCAAATGTTACCCGGTTTGTAATCCATAACCTTTGCGCGACTGGATTGGTCTCGCAAGTTGCTCAGAACTTCTTGTACGGCTGGTATCTTCATTCAACCCCAACCTTCCCAACATGTTGTGTCCATTTATAAACTCTACCAACAAGTGAAGTGCGGTCACCCGTCATTTGACATAAGTTGCAAGTTGCCAGTTTCCTCCCTCGGTGGTTTTCACGGTTGAAATGGTGGGGTGGGGAGATTTGAAAGTTTCAGGGTGGCTTCACGATATTAAAAGTGATATTCAGTCAATTATGAAGATAATTGAGGACATTCGATCATCTATTCGCAAGATTAAGTGATTATAAATGTTAAATACATGTCTTAGAGGACTCTGATTTGATTCCGAGCTGTTCAGACGAAGATATATATTACATGTGCTTGGATTAAAACTTGAAATTTTTCCTAGAACTACTTTTATTCAATTTGACGAGTTAATATAAACTAAGATCCTGATTAGGCTGTAAAATAGACAGGTTAGAATCGTACAGGCTTATTCTATATTTTTTTTTTATAAAATCGATTTACATTAATCGGATCTTGGATCGATCTTGATAATCTCGAGCATTATTCTAGTTTTCGGGTGCGAGCCGACAGAGTTCGTGGCAGTCGGGCTTGGCGTGACTGCACAAGCATCCGGAGATGATGGAAGGGGTAATCGCTGAACCTTAAGAGGGGGTATAGAAGTCACGCAGAGAGGGAGTGAAAGGTCGGGTAAGGTTAAGTTAGTCTAGGTTAGCGTGTAGGCCATGCCAGGAAGAAAATAATCCTTCTCCTTCCCATCTCTTTCCTAAAATAAAATTATTAGGAAATACAGAATTATAGATTTTTTAAATTTTATTTCTCTTGCCTTCTCTTTTGGAATTAACGTTGCATGATGCGAGAATAAATATGTATTTTATTAATGTTGGTTTTTATAGAGCTGTTACGTCATCGCAGCAAGTTTTTTCAGCGACTGCTTCGTGTCTGTCTATGTTTTATTATTCATGACATTTATTGCGAATTTTAAAATAGAGATGGGGCTATTTCATTATAGTATCAAGGTGTCTCACGTTTTAGTTATAGTCTTAAGAGATATTAATAACGTCTCGTGATTTTTGAGTGAAAGATTGTTTTTTGTGGGTGAATACATTGACGCGCATGTTGACACAATGTGACAAAGTGAGTAAAGTAAATCAAAGGAACTGCACCATCGTCGAATTGTATAAACACTAACTACCTTTATATGATGGTAGGGGTAAGGAGATCACTTGAACTTGTGCTCACGTGCTCTGAAGCAACAAGCTGGAGTGGGAGGTCGAGGTTCGAATCACTGCAAGATGCGCTTGATAGTGGTTTCACCACATGTGGATTATTACTGTTGTTTTCCCATCCCCTTTCCACGCTCATGCGGGTGCTTTTTCTCTAAGTTAATACCTAATCCTTATAATAAGCCTTTGAATAAGCTTGATGATACTCACATTGGTGGGCACGTGTAGTAAGACTTCAATCTTGTCTGGCGGGTGATTGGTAGGTCAGGGCTCGAATCCCTGTTGGCTATGGTTGGGACATGTGTGCTTCCAAGTGGTTTCCTCATCTTTCTTCGCGCATATTCGGGTACATTTTATTTACATTCTATCGTGTTATTCCGACACCTTAGCTAAGTCGGTAACGTATCTGGCTACTGAACCAAGGGTCCCGGGATCGATTTAGTTCTGGCATGGCCGAAAAATGAAGCATTGGTGAAATATGGGCTTCCCATTTCACAGTGATGAATTAACGACGGGGGGCTGGCTGTTGTGTCCGTTCTAGATTTAAGTTAGTCTATAAGTCGTATACTGAAATAATCCGTTAGTCCATAAAGTGCACGTTTTGATTGATTGATTATTAGCACTGCGTCTTACTACCCGTTCGGGTTGTACACACTTCCGCTAATGTGTAATGGTAGGGTGATTGAGAGATGAAATGGAGGACCCACAGTTTAACGTGGAATCCGAACCACAGTGGAGGCCTTTCACACATTCACAAGGTGTGATTAATACACGTCTTGTCAGAGGTGAAGGAAGGGTTTGGCAATCAGATAAATCTGTGCCGGGACCGAGAATTGAACCCCGGACCTCCAACACAGAGGTCCAGCACCTTACCCTTAGACCGCCAGGTCACCTCAAATGCACGTTAAATACCTCAAATAAATTATATATATATATATATATATATATATTTATATATTATATACTTGCGCATATCCTAATAACTTTGTTTTAAATGTGCGAATATCCAGGACGGGTATCAAGAAGTGTAGTACTGAAATAAAAGCTCTGAGATGAACAAAGCAATATGCATAGATATGTGCATAAAAAACTCATTCCTTTTCATAGCTTTGCCATTGATGCCAACTTTACCATTTAGATAGAATAGCACATACATAATGAATTACATGTATTGTTTTACTAATTTTTCACTAAAAAAACTATATTTATGTTTTTAAAACTAGATTTTAGCTTTTCTTATAACATTGCTTAAGTTTTTCATAATAACTACAAGCAGAGGGTATAAAAGAAAAGTGAGTACATTTTTTTAATAGAAAAAAACAGTAAAATGTCATGGACTATAATTAAAAATGATTAAAACCAGGGAATTTAAATACTTGGCTAAGTGATACATCTCTTTTTTAATTAATAATCTAAATATTTTAACTATTATTTTAGCAAGGCTTCACAGCATTTAATACGGGAAAAAACCTGCTGATATAGATATTTTTATTGTTGCTGGAATTGTTTTAAAAATATGTGATCAATGTAATAAATAAAAAAATTGACATCAGGGAAAACTGGAAAGATATTAAGTGAGAAAAAAATTGAAATATTTAGTCTGGGAAACCTGGAAAATTCTAGAAATTTTATATACGAATATTTTAACCCCCTGATGTTAATGATACTTATATATTTAAAAATGTGTACCATTTTGAATAATCATTTATAAAGTTAAGAATCAAATAGTCAAATCTATTATTTATGCTTTTAATGAGAATAGACTCTGCCTTAAAATATGAGTGAAGAATGACCCTGAGCATGGGACGATTCTTAGATAACTCAGTGGCAAGAGCATTGGCATACTAGTCCAAAGGTCCCGGGTTAGATTCCCGTATCCAAGTGTAATTTTTCAATTTTCAGACTTTATAAAGTTGATGTGTATTTTCTAAAATGAACGATAATACAATTTTTGACTTTCGAATATGTACGAGAAATTTACATGAAACAAATAAAAATACCCACCACCATGTCAATCAAATATATGTTTCATCTACGCGCAGAAATTTTAAATGATTACATGCAACGCGGATGATCTGCGTGACAGGCCAGAACTATTGCCTACCTGTCACGGAGAAGCGAGTCAAAATAGAACTGCCCAATGTTCGCATTTATTCAGTCAGTTTACGAGCTGTGGCTGTGGAACAAAAACCTTATCTCCTTTAGAGCGCTTCCTCTTGAATGTAAATACTCTCACGCGGCAGTATTTTCTATCTTTATGGGAGCTTTCTGCATATTCCATGGGCTGTTACTCAAATTTAAGATGAAATCACTTTAATCAATAGCAATTCCTCTGCCACGGAATAAACAGCTTGTTCACATTTGGTGACCAATCTGGACCCAATCGAGAGTGGATGGAATTGCTACAAAGCATGAAAGAACGCTAAAAACAACCTTTCTACATCTGTAAACATTTTATAATTCTATAGAAGTCTTTGTGATGGTGGCCAGGGGTTCAATAAGACACTCAATTGGTCCATGTCTAAAAATTATAGGCCAATGGGATAGTGATTTCAAGAAATTTCCACTGCAAGTTAATAAATAGATGTTGATATGGAGGATAAGATTCCCTTTTTTTTCTTCAAAATTTTAAGTGTTTTTTCTCTCTTTTTTGGTGTGTAAAGGTCATTAATTCACTGTAGAGTAGAAGAATAATACGCCACTAATTTACTATATTAAATTTTCAACTCACAATTTGGACACACTCATATGCTATACAATCACATTATAAGGACAATTTTTCACCAGACAGAAAGTATGCATAGAACTATTGTCCTTATGGTCAAATAAAGACTGTTGGGCTGGTAACCAGTATATTTATAAACATTTACTTTAACATTTCTCGGGAAATTTCTTGGAAAATGAGCTAACCTTACCTTTTATATTGATGGATTTTACTTTCTCTCAACCCCTGGGAGAGAGAAGTATTGGTATCATAAAAAAACAAATAGTGATTTTGATAAATGTAGACGTCTAATGACCCCATGAATTCGAAAAGTGGTTTATGCTATGTCTTTCTGTATATTTACGTAGAGCTGTACCGATCAGGCTAAAACTTGCTACAAATATAGGTGTTTAATAAAGTTCCCCCCAGGTATTTTTGGAGTTAGATATCCAACTCTAAAATTGAGGGAAGCTTACTAAAGGGAAAAATGAAAAAAAAAAATTTATTCCATTCAATATATTTTGATTACATTTTGGTTTTATCTAGGCGTTGTTTAACATTACAAATAAAATGTCAAAACTTTCATTTTCTTACTAAGATAAATTTGAGAGTACTCTACAGACATACAAATTTCCAATTTTGATCATATTTACGCAACTATTTCAGATACTAAATAACGTATCATTGTAAATTTGTTTCTGAGCTATAAGAATATTTTTTTATGAAAGAATTTGAAAATTTATATTGATTGTTATGCTCTTTGATACACCGAGATGTTCTTTTTTTTAATGTCTCAATAACAGTGTAAATTATTTCATTTAGGTTTTTGATGGAGTGTTTTTTGCAACAACGTATATTATTTATTTTCAAAAATGTTACGTGTTTTAGTCTCTAGATTTTTTTTAAGATAAAAGAGAAACTAGGGCTATTTTCAATGCATTGTACAATTTTTAAAATTATAAAACACAGTATGTAAGGAAGTTGTCGGCTACATGTGAGTGATCAATTAAAAATCACGAGCTATTAAATTATGCAGCCGCCTTTGACTCAAGAGGGCTTTATGCTGCGAAAAGTTCAATGACAACTGTACGAATGCGCATACTATGATGGATTAAATAACCAAGCTATTATATTTATTATTTACGGATATAACTGGATCTAAATATCATATTATCTAAATCGAAAAATGAAACCTAGACAAGGGAATTGAACCAGGGACCTTTGGTTTAGTAAGTCAATGCTCTGACCACTGAGTTGTCCAGAAGTCATCTCGTACTCAGGGTCATTCTTAATTCGTATTTTTATACAGAATATTATATTTATATGCGGCTATAACAGTAATTAACAAATATAATAGCTTGGATATTTAATACATCATGATAGGCGCATTCGTACACTTGCCATTGCACCATTGGTAGCATAAAGCCAACTATCGAGTCTAAGGTGTCTGCGTTACATGATAGCTCATGATTATTAATTGATCACTCATATGTAGCCAACGATTTCCGCACGTCCATAATAGACTCTGCCTTGAAATATGAGTGAAAAATGAAGCTGGAAACGGGATGATTCATAGATATCTCAGTGGTTAGAGCATTGGTGTAGCGAGACAAAGATCCAGGGTTCGATACTCGTGCCCAGGTGTCATTTTTAAATTTCAATAAAATGTTATAATCATGTCAAGATTTGAACAAGAATAATACTAAGCACATATGCCTTGAGATGAAACTCGTGCAGTTTTGCTTGTCTTAATTCCCCCAATATCCGTCGTCGCTATCAGTGAATAGATAACGAAGTCCTTCATTTGTCTCCGACGCATACTCTCATATACTGGTTTAGAAGAATAGGCCGCTTATAATGAGATACACTTGTCGTTATAGTTGCACCAGCTCAAGCCACCCGTATCCTTAAACTGATTGTATAGGGAGGTAGTAAATAGTATTAAGAAGAAATGTGCCTGCATTTGTATGAAGTGAGAGTGTGAAACCTTTTAGCCACTCTCAGTGAACACAGCCAGGATTTGAGCACACAGATTCCCGTCTCCATTAAACAAATCTATAGAGACCCTCTAAGGTGGCCACGTGGTCTAACGCGTTACTCCCATAGCAGACTAAACTGGCGAAAAAATGGCTGTCCACTCCCCCTCCACGCAAATGTGAGTACTCTTCCTAAGAATATAACCTTCCTGACCTCTAAAACCATTAGAGTAATTACTACATAAGAGTAATAGCCTTAACGAGTAGTAAGATGCGGTGCTAAAAAAATCTATTTTGAGAGTGGCTGATGGCACTTTAGACCATGTGACCATGTCAGCAAGAAGTGGCCATTTGGCCCCGTGCCGTCTAATATAACAGTAGCAACACTCTATAAGGTTCTTACCGAGGTGTTTTTTTTTTAATCGAGTGGGAACTCAGCCTTACTAAACCACTTTCCATAACTTTCTCAAAAACATAACGGCTGAAAATATATATATATATATTTTTGTGATTATTTCAAATGCCTAGTTTAGTCTCTTATGGGAATCAAATAATATTCCAACTACACCAAGAGAAATTAAAGGAACTCAATGTTAAAATAAAAAATCGTTGCTCTCTCTCTCGTTAGGGCATCCCCCTTCCAACCCCCACTGCCTCCATACACACATTTCAAAACTAAAATTTATGGGTAAGGCTCACAGCTCCACTAGGGACAAAGTATTTCTGGAATGCTCGTAGATCAAAAGTCTATATTCTGTGACTTTCTTTTATGACTTACTATCAAAAGTTTTGATGTAGAGAATCGTTTTGTCTCACAGCGACACGCAAAGTTAGATTTTGTAAGTCGTTAAAACAAAACAGCAGCAGCAGTAGACCACAACACGTTGAGACGATAGTTAAAAAATAAAACGAAACAAACGAGCAACAGATCCTGGTGAAATATGGCGGACATCTCGCCTGCTACACTAGACCTGGTTGAGGCCGCCAAGAGAAATGAGCAAAGTTACAAACAGGGTGAAGAGGAGGGGGGTAAAGGGTAGTAGGAAACTAGGAGTAAGGAAAAAAAAAAGAGATTGATGTTGGGAGTGCATGGACCATAGGAAAGGAGGGTAAAGGAATAGAAGAGGGTGAATAGAATGAAAAGGAAAGAAGTTTGAAAGTGAAGTTGATAAGTATTTCCCAAAGAAGTTTGTTCGGGATCTAGTGAAGAATTCGCCCACCATGCTTGTTCTTATTGAACCGTAACGTTGATATATTTAAGTATTGGAAGGTAATTCCCTCACCCCCTTCACCAGACACCTAGTTTGCAATCACCGACCTTGGACTCACACCTGTCTTTTTATTTAAATCGTTGCTTAAGGATGCGTTTCAGTAGCCCACTCCGTATTTGACAGCTAGAAAAATTACTAGATCTACTTTAGCGTATTCATACGTCCAGCCATGTGGTCTTCAGCTGTGCCTATTGATAGAAATTGTCAATAACTATAGAATAGCATTATTTACATAGTAAAATATCAATATTTCCCGCAAAAATAATGCGTTTTCTTATTCGGTTCTTCCTATTAAAAAAAGACTGTAACCAACGTAGAAATAAAATAGTTTCCAAATTTTTAAATAAGATCTGCAATCTCTGTCTTCTTGAAAAGTTAGATTCACAATATAAGTTCATACCCAATGCAATGCACATATTCATTTATTATAATACACCCATAGTGTAGCCGAGTGGTCTATGGCGTTAGACTTACAATGGAGATGGTCATAATTCAATGTAAGGCTGGGGTTAAAATTATGGTCAGGTGAAATAGGTGTGGTTTCTCAGCATTTGATATTCCAGTACTCTGATCATGCTAGTTTGAATACGAGTATATTATGGGCCTACCTCTAAGTAAGGTTAGGTGAAACTGGGTGGTCGCTTAGGGTGCAAGGGTCTACAGGTGCATTCCAACAAAATGTAATTTTGTTAGTGTTCGAAACTTTATTATTTAATTTATTTTTAGCACCACGTCTTAATATCTGGTTAGGCTGTACGGCTATGTACAAATTTTTCTAATGATTTAGAGATTAGGAAAGTTTAATTTAGAGGAACTATACCCACCTTTGCATGAAGGGAAATTGGAGAACCATTTAGGGAAAACCGCCCTTATTACACCTGAACTGTATCGAACCCCGATCTCCCCGTCTTATACATCTTAGTCCATTACGATAGTAGCGCCTAAGATTATATGGCGACCGAAGAGGGTATTATTTAAATTAAATTAGCTAATTATTATTGTTTCCTAAGAAATACAAATATTTTATTTAATATTAATAATATGTTTAAAAATAATTGATTAACAGCATAATCATTTTATGGTTTTATTAAATTTGTGATCGCCTTAGTGGTGAGTAAATTTGATATTTAATTAAAGGCTTCTAAACATATTAAGAGAAAGTGAATTGTGGCTTCCATTTTTGCTCACATTAATTAAGGTGGAGATGTAGGAGACACGAGTAAAGGTCAGGGTTTTTGAAGTTTCTAGAGCAACTTTTTTATTGTATTTTATTGTCAAAGTAAATAAAATAATTCTTCAGTAGAAACATATAACATAATTTTCTTCACATGGTGATCTCAACAGTTTTTAAATATCCGTCAAGGGTTTCCTGGAATGTCATGACAACTTTTTCTCTTCATTTAAAAAGTGTATCATCTAATGTCTCTATGCTAATGACAAATATTCAACAACTGTTGATATAAACGTGTGTAGTAAATTAAACCCTATGTTTGTATAGAAGCAATATTTATTTTGACCAAAAAAGGTTTTGTTGTAAATACCGCAAAAATAGTGTTCTTTTCTCGCGCTCCCTACACTCCAATGTTAAAGGGGAAATGTCACATTTTATTTAGATTTTTTTAAAATCTCTTTTTGAGTATTTTCCTTTTTTTTTTGTCCGATATTTTGGCACTCTCTTATTATTATTTTTCATCGCACAGGTAGGGCGTGTGGTTAATGTATTTTATATCAAATACAAGTGGTGTGGAAATTTCAAGTATCTCCTAGGGCACATGAAACCCTTGCATCGGCCCTGCCTCTAAGCTACTCTTTTTGGGCTCACCCGAATTGCGCCAATTCTCTTAGCTCGGACCCGAATTGCGCCAAGAGCTTAAAAGTGCCCCCCCAGACCGGACCCGAATTGCGCCAATACCCCCCTTCCCAAGACAGGACCCGAATTGCGCCAACTCTGAACATAAACACATATTAATGCTATGTCTGGCGGTAAGGAGGACACAAGTCAAAAAATATAGTTTAGTTAACTATATTTGCTCGAAATCAATCACAATGTATAAAGGTTGAAGGTGATGTTGTCTCTTCTCGCATTCCTCCTTTAGGATTCTCATAGCGTCAATGTAGCGCTGCTTTTTCTTGTTTTTAAGTAGGCAAAATACTAGAAGTATGTATGCAGTAAAAAGCCGAAGAAAATGTTTTGGTGCGTATTCAAAGGTTCCATCCAGTCACACAATTTCATTCTGGCACAAATACTCAAGATTCGAGTGACAATAAAATATCACGATCTCCTTCTCTTTTTCGTTTCTCAACAAAAATT
>CABEEJ010004883.1:14614-55529 GCA_901482245.1 Timema douglasi
CCTCGTCAACTTTAATTGATTCACCTGTCGATACATATATTTATTATAGACAATCAGAACTTTCCCCTTTTCACTATAAATCCTTTCCATATCAATAATTCTCGCAAATATTATCACAGTTCACATAAAATCCGAAAAAAAAATACACCGGGACAGTCACTGTTGTCGAGACAATTAATAAGTATTGGACAGACGGATGTCAATACTACTGTTACAAGTCTTGTTGGGGGCACTTAAGGCGTTTTTACATTCCTTTACTAAGGGGAGAGATGGTTTGCGATGGTCTTTGTTTGTATCATCCCCCCCACCTCCCTCACCGACTACCTGAACTTGACTCGGCGCAATTCGGGTCCGGGATTAGTAAACAAATTTTAATCCCTTAATAACTGGCGCAATTCGGGTCTGCCCCTCTTTTTATCCCTACCCTGTAAATTAAATGATTAATATCTCTTGTGTTGCCTACATCGGTGGGCAAGAGGCCTAAGGTGTCAACTTCATAGTATCTGGTTCAATGGAGATGTGTAGATTAAGTTCGAATTACAGGATTGTTTTTCACCTAAATTATCTGCAACTCCCACATCACAAAATTGCGGGTATAGAACTTAAATTCTGTTTTCTTTATTCCTAGCCCATTTCTACCCTCATTCCATAGATCAGAGCGTGTTAGTACCCATTGCCCATTAAAACGTAAATATATAATATTCTCATCAGTAGACTTTGCTATAATATATTTAAGCACAACTTAAACAATTATAAACAATATTGGAAGTTGAGGGGCTCACCATTAGGCTCATAGAACCTTTAGTGTAATCCCCCGAAAAGCGACCCGTTTGGACCAATCTAGTCAGGACATTTGGTTCAGACCTAGTGAGTTAATGAAAGGTCGTTTGAACCAAGCAAACCAAGATACAGTAGGATCTTGGACCAAGGTCAAGCTAAATGGTACCTCCTAACCTGACCTTTGATGTCAGAAACTTTTAAAGAGTGAGTCATCACAATAAGCGTAGACCCAACACTTGCGGTCAGTACTAATTTGAAACGTAACTTCACCGTTACTTAAGCTACCTACTATGTGTGAATACGTTCACGATAATACACACGTTGCCACACTTCGTTGTAATAACGTCGTCATATTTAACCTCCATTGTCACAGGTGAGTGAACAGATACTGGATGTAGAAGTAAACAATCACACAAGGTAGTATTAAAAGGTGTTTTCCCAACCACGCCAAACGTCATATGACCAACCTGATCCAAACGCTCTGTGTATTCAGATAGTCCCTGATTGCACCAAACGTCCTATGATCACCTCTAGATAGCGACTCTGCAAGTGCGTCCCGACGCCAAAGGTCACACTGGCTGGCGACGCAATCCCCACACTGGGTGGGTCACGGTTAACCGCACCTTAGTTAGCAACAACATGTGGTACGCATGGCTGCCATTAATTGTCTGTGGTGAGAGTTTGGCCTGCAGATGATTGCGGTCACAAAATTACATACTTTCGTTGTAAATAAGTCTCCGAGGGTCGTAAAGTTTACGCATGCGGTGAAAATGTTCTTCTCCCCCAACACTACTCAAGTATGGTACCTCAGAAGTTTTGTTACCAACACAACCAAGATAGAAGTGGTAGCTAGTTATATTGGCAAGCTTTCAGATGGTTTTAATATTAGCTTTGTTTAGGAAGCAAATAGCCCGCATCGCTGGACACATCTAAATCCCGGCTGGATATTCTGAGGGAGATTTTAATTAAATACATCCCCGCCCTCCCTTTACTCAAATCCTGGTACAATTCCTCTAAGTTCTACCTTCATAATCTCTTTCAATCAATATACTCGAAGCAGGTGCAGGTAGGTGGTTCCATAAATTATATCGCTTGTTATTTTTAACATTATTGAACAAAATGTGTATTTGACTGGAAACAGAACCCTTGACCTTTAACGAAATTCTCTGTTAAATGTGTTTTCATGGTTGAATTCTCAGGCTAAAAAAAATGTTTATTTTCAAAATATAATAAAAATACATGACCAGATGGGAAGAACGATTTATAAAATACAAACTTTTTTGCGGTCAAAATTAATAACACCTGCTTCGATGACCATATGGTATAAGGCGTCACTTTTGTGTTTAACTAGACTGCCAATGACAGAGAGATCGAGGTTTTGACCCTGGTCGGGTGTATTAAGCTTGTTTTTTCCAAAATGATATTCCACTCTTATTCTACTCAAATGTGAGTATACTTCCTTTAAATTCAAAGTTCCTCTTCCCTAGCTCATTAGCTTAATTAGTACATATGCGTATAACCTGAACAGGTAAGTATGACGCGATTCTAATTTTTTTTTCAAAATGTTATACTATCAGTATATATATATAGACAATATCTATCAAAAGTGACAGCTACAGTTCACATGACTTGACGTCTGAATATATTAAAGTAGATAAAGTAACTTCCTAGCTGTCAGATAAAATTATGTATTTCAATGATAACTAAACTTTACATCTAACGCAGAATAATGTATGTCTTATTATTTATATGTAAACCTATCAATGGGAGATTTAAAACACATTTCATAGTCAAATAAAAGTGTTTTATCACCACATGATATACAAACTAACTTTATCTAGAAGAGAACTTTTAATAGTGAACGCCCACATTTGTCAAGAGGGAGAAATTTCGAATCTGTGTTCATTGTCCGTTGATTATATCTACACGTATTTTGTGGAGAGAAAATTATTCCAAGCAGAATAAAGAATCGAACCAGACTTATCCACACCTGCATCCGACAGTGGTGGCTCGTGATTTAGAGTGTGGGAGGGAACGAGCTTGGAAGCTTCTAAGACCATGAGTACTAACATTACGGTTCCTTTTTCATTCTGAATGTCACTAAGAAAAACGTATTGCATGATCTGACAGCTTAAAAAAAGAATGCTCTCTATATGCTAATGTAAAAATTAATAAATACCAAAATAAATAACACACTTTTAATTTTGATGTAGTTTTTCAGGAGATACTTTGCGACTTTTAGAAGGACTGCCCAACCTTCCCCTGAACACCCCCGATGACTGTTATATTTTATCTCATAAAATAGTTTAGAATAAAATATTTCACCAGTCCTTAAATTTGTTCTGGCCCACAAACAACTTTTTTTTTAATCTAACGAATAACACACTTTGGGGTTGGATTTAATTTACATTCAAGTTATAGCCACAAACAGAGGATCAAAATGGCCGCAGTGGCAGAGGGAAAAACGGAAAACAGGAAACCTTAAATATTCATCCGCGTGGATAATTTACAGTCCAAAACCAAATATTATATGACTTAGAATATTTAAGAATTTTATTCGTGAGATTAGCAATCTAGCTTAACCAAGGACACAGTCTCTTAAAAACATTAAATACTCAAGCCTAACAACAATAATAATTTATAAATCGTGGAAAGGAGACAAACTTATACTCTCATTAGAAACAAACCTTTGGTCCCTTAAGTGTTGAAACCAACCTCTATATTGCAGCTACAAAGCCACGGGGAAGAAATTAACCATCGTTAAATAAATGTGGTATTGACATAAGTCAACTATACTAACTATACTAAAATATTAGCCATACTAACTTAACTATTAGATTTTAAAATATTTTAATTCTTATTACTATGTATAATTTTAGTGAACTCATTTTTGTGTGTGTATTATATTAAAATTATTAATAATATAAACTTTCTTAGATTTTCAACGAGAGTTAAAAAGATCATACAAAACAAATTTAAACTATTTTGTAATATTTAATAATTTAAGAAATAAAATATTTTGAAACTGTTCAATCCAACCCGGGAAAAATGTGCTCATTTTTAATTTTAACATGCTTAAAAATTTCCTAAAAATTGGTGCATTGACATTTTATTATAGCTATTAAAAAATGTACAGTACAACCTAATATTGTAATTTGGGATCTACCGATTATAGAGGCAAAAAAATGAATCATACCTTTTCTCTCATTTCGATTTATAAATTCAATAATGAGAGCTAAATGCAGGCTTGTAAGTACCTTTTTTGGATTACATGAAGTAACTAAATTAAAATTGAATAGCCTATATGTATGTTATCATCCTACTAAAATATATTACAGTATAACTTACTGTCAATAAAATGGAGTATTGACCGTAAAGTAAAGATGTCCTTGATTTATTTGGAGCTATAAGCTTATATAATTCTATGTTTATTTAAATATAGTCTAATACCTTAAATAAATCAAACTAAAGATACTCTGAAATACCTCTTGGGCACTAAAGTAGTTTATATTTAGAGTAATAGTAGTCAATAAACAACATCTATGATCATTGTAATAGGTTTTGAATAAAGTTTACGACTTTTTTTTAAAGTGATTTCTTAAATTACGATAAATGGTATGGCTATTATTATCTTATAAAGGTTTTTTACTTACCTGCTTTATACTAATATAAAATGAAGAGAGGTTTAAACAAATGCCTATGTTAGTAACCTTAATGGACATGTTGATAAATTACCTTTTTGTGGAGTAACTTTAACTTCCTGGCGAGACTATTTTTCTTTACCTGTTAGAACCAGCTAGCAACAGACAGACAAGAAAACAAAAAGAACATTTCTTTACAGATTTTAAGGAACACGCAATTTAAAAAGGAAAGCCGTCAAGTCTTTTAACATTCTGTTAGCTTTATTTTTCTAAAATGATTTATCTGTCTAAAATACAGCTTGTTTTATCGAAAAATAGAAAAATTAGCCCCTAACAAATCCCTCAAGCAATAAAAATATATTTAATCTGCGTCTCCCTACACGTCCGGGCTGTACACATTTATCACACTAAATGCAATATGGATAATAAAGACAGAGTTTAGATAAAATATCACTGAATGTGTGTGAAAGGAGTGTAGAAAACAAATTAAGAAAAACCATCCTCATTACACGAGGCTGGGATTTTAATTCCACCGTCACCGTCAAGCAGAAATAGACGCGTTTGACGTTTATTCCACTTGCCAATAAATGTGGTTTTTAATCATTAATGTTTGGATGTATCACCTATTACTACCCACCCGGGCTATCTGCATTTTTTTTGTGTGTGTGTTCTTATTTTAGTAAAATGAGGTCAAGGTTTGGCTGTAACTGGTTAAACAGTAATAATAAAACAGTAGTAATAAAAACTAAGTTTTCTCAAGTTTACCCAGTGCAATTTGAAAACTTGCTCGTCTCCCCATCTTTGTTCCCGCCATTTCGACATTTTGTTCACTATCTGATCGCCGACTTGCTCAAGGTCACGCCACGCAATGCAGCTTGTTGATTGCTTTGCGGACATATGTCGCGTGGCGCATGCGCGCAAAGGATCAATTACTATTAGCTTGTAGATTACAGACTAGAAAAACAGCGCTCTTTTAATTATTACGTTCAACACACTGGTTCTTTTTTCACCAAGTGGTTTCACCGCGAAAATTCTGGTACTTTACCTTATGTATTCCTAACTTATCTCCGTTGTTAAAAAACGTATATCCCGGGTGGGGTAAAGTATTTGCCGAGGGGGGGGGAGGGGGGGGGACTTATCATTTAAGGTAGCTGCTTTCCAGAGCGATGAAATGCAGTGAAGACATTCAGTTGTCTTGCAATATTTAAATAGCTATTTGGTATTTAAAATTAGTCCTTCTTAAAATAAAGTTAACAGATTATTTAAACATTCTTTACTCTATAGCATTTACAACCTTATATTATGAATTTAACATTATTTAAAATATACGTGAACATGTAAAATTAGCTAATTTACAAAGACATTTTGTGCAAATAACCGCAGTTTCATGATTAGGGTGAACATTATGGGTAATTAGATCTAATCTTTCCTAAACAACTTCAGTCATAAGTTATTATGGCCCCAAAAAATAATATTAATTATCTTTAAAAAATTTGTATTTCCTTGTAGATGTTCACAAAAACAATAAAACGTATTTAGCTTACGCTGGACATGAGGACAGATGTAGGGAATGCGAGAAAATGTGAGTGTTTATGCATTTCTTATAGAAAAACCTTTTTGGTCAAAAGAAATTAAATATTGCCTGAGTATAAATATAGAGTTTAATTGTCTTCACATAGTGACCTCTACAGATATTGACTACCTTTCAAGTGTGTCCTGAAATTGAATGAAAACTTTTTCTTTAAATTTAAAAAGTTTATGGTCTAATGCCGCTATGCTCACAACAGATATTAAACAACTGTTGACATCAGCATGTGAAGAAAATTTAGCTTTATGTTTATACTTAAGCAATATTTTACCTGTTTTGGCACACAAAAAAATAGAAGTTTTATCATAAAAACTGAAAAATTACTTAGCCTTTCTCACGTTACTTAAATCTCCGCCATAACAACAAAGAATTGTTATTACTAATATATTTATTTAACATCTGACCTTCTAATCATTCAAGTATTCTCGTAACTAATAACCAGGACTGGACCGTTTTCCCTTCTTCTTCATTCTGTTCTCTTAGTTGATCGTTTGTCCTCTATTTTTACACCTTTTACTAGCTATACACTAATCTATTTTGCTAACTACCTGGTTCAGTGTCCACATAGACCAAGGTGTCACTCTCGTGTTAAACTATACTGTCGATGATGGGGATATCGGGGTTCAAATCTCGGTCGGGTGTACTGAGGGTGGTTTTCCAATATTGTTTTTAGCTCTCCCTCCTCGTAGATGCGGTTAGACTTCATCTAAATTCAACTTTCCTCCTCCCTAAATCATTAGCATGATTAGTGTAATATGCGTATAGCTTTAACAGTGAACAGGTAGAGAGAAACGGTGCTAAAAATATAAAATCTATTTCACTAATTAGTTAAAAGTTGAGTAAAGTAGAATTTAGAGGAAATATACCATCATTTGTGGGAAGGGAAAGTGGGGAATAGATTAAGACATATAATATTCAGTACATTCAGCTGGTATTCAAATGATGACCTCCCCATAACACAGAAAATTAGACTAGATGGGTTTGGTATTCAGTTCATCTGTCCATCAATGCAGGTGGTCATCGATAGTTAGTACATATTTATAAGAGAGGTTCATCTTTTGAGTTTTTTATTATCAATTTAAATTATTATTATGTTTTCAAATCATGCTGATTAGTGAACATCATAATATGAAAACTTTTTTCCATACAAAAAACCACGGCATAATTTCACCCCTTCCCTTCTATAATAAAAAATACATTTTATATCAAGCCTCTGGTTACAAAATATAATTCATTTAGAGCAAACCACATCTCCTCCAGTTTCACAATCAGGAAATTCAATGGCATCGACCATAGCTTCCATCACATACCAACACGTCCCTGTCCATCCCCTCCCCCTGTTAACTACTCCTACACGAACACGTAATCAGCCCCTCTTTGCTCCCCCCGGTATTCCGACTAAACAGGGCTGCGGTCATCCCAGCGTCCTTACCAGGCGCAAGGTATTTCGAGCCCAAAGTCAAAATCCGTTGATTGCGGACATTGACTCGGCCACAAACAACAATCAAGGGTCAGATGTGGCTTATGTCATCTTTCAACTGACTGGAGCTAATTCTCGTTATAACCCTGGGAATGAACGCTACCACCTTTCCAACCCTTCGGTAGGAATTTAGATCAGGGCTATCCGAACTTAACTACAGTTCCCGAGTAAGAAGGTAGAGTTTAGAGAAAATGTAACCGCATTTGAGTGGATAGAATTTTGAGAAAAAACACCCTGGTCCACCATGCCAAGATTCGAACCCTGGGCTTTACGTTAATGGCAAAGTAAACCAACTAAAATTGACGTATATTCTACATACAAACTCATGTACTTTAATTGAAAAAAATGATAGCATACTTTCTTAACTATTCAATAGGCTAATAGCATTATTAGTATAGTGAAAGAAAATAACAAGGTCAACAAATTGTTTCATTTAGTTAAAAATTAAAATAAATTGGGGCTATACTTTAAATTGCCAAGTTTCCGTGTCCAATAAGTTAAGTAAAAGTGTTAGTTTAAAGAACGCAAGCTAAGAGCAGTATTTTTGCAGTTTTTATATCAAAACTTTTTTTGGTCAAAAGAAATCAAATATTTCTCCAGTAGAAATATAAAGTTTAATTTTCTTCACATAGTGATATTAACAATTCTTAAATATTTGTAAAGGCTGTCCTAGAATATCACAACTTATTTTCGTCACTTAAAATGTTTATAATCTAATGCTGCTATGCTCATGACAGATATTACCCAACTGTTTATAACACCATGTGAAGAAAATTAAACGTCATGTTTATATTAGAGTAATATTGTATTTATTTTGGCAAAAAAAAGGTTTTGATATAAAAACTGCAAAAACACCGGCCTTTTCACTCGTCCCTTACCACCCTATACTCCCACCTTACGTGCTGTTATGACTCTGTTTTTAAACACTAAACCGTACAATACCAAAGAAATACAAGATTCTCGCAAAAATATCGGTGTGTTGCGGATTGAGGGTTAGATTAATAAATAAATATAAGGAACTCAGAAATCATTTAAACTACTAACGCCGTGATATAGATACTATACTATATTCTGTACATCTAAGTAAGGCGGGATGTATGGTAATGAAATAAAGGGACTTTCAATTATGTATTTGTTCAACCAGCCTCGTTAGATATAACTAATACAGTGAACTCTCTTTATAATAAACACCTTATAGGATTTTTAAGAAATATTTATTTACTAATAAGTGTCCATTATTTAGAATAAAAAAGTTTAAATCATGATGTTTGTGAATAGTTTATTCATTGTGAACCTGTATACCTTACACACGTATTATAAATATATTATAATATTGTACTGAACAGTATTGTATGCAGTGTAATTATGACCAATGAATTATTAAATACCATACGTAACCTAATGTGTAGTCGGCATGGTGCTAAGAAACCCTTAACATACAAATTGAAATATGTACAGTAGGATTACTGTATTATTGATGGAATAAATCCACCCATGTGACTTAAGGTAAAGATAATAGAGTACAGTATTACATTAATACTGCTGTAAGACATTAAACATTAAGGAATAACGAAAACAAATATATCAACCTAAAACAATGTTTATGAATTATTATTCTTTTTTGTATTTACCTCAAAATAAACTAAATTATGTTCATTAATGAAATAAAAACTTTTAACAATATTGTATTGATGGACAAGCGTACGTTAAACATTTTTTCTATTTTTTGTGTAAGTTTTAATATTATTTGCAAGATACATTCATATTTTAAAAATTTCATTCCTTTTGCGTCTACTTTAGACATCACAGGCTGTTATAGTAATCGAACTGTTTCCCTCTCAGAAAAAGACGGGGTTTCTCACGCTTCATGCAATACAATTACATCTTTAACATATGTACTGTAAAATATATGGACATGTGTTTGCAATTTTTGTCCATTATCTGTATGCCTAACAAGACGTCCGTGTCCCGTCCCGTCAGTGCCCTCCCTTGCCCATTATTGGGAAAATTTTTATCTGAAAGTGCCGAAGGTATTTCTCCAAGGAAATTTAAACTACCCGTTATAAAGATAAACTCGCTATTGGGAAGTATTAATTATAGGGTATTTTACTGTCTTATTTAATATACTGGTTATGTAATGCGTGGTCTATAAAAGTGAATTAAATTGGGCTTGCAAATGTATATCTATTCTACCAGTCGAGTTAAATACAGTAGATCTAATATTACATTCAATACACCTATATTATACAGGATGTATCATAGCGAAATATAGGAGCTTCCAAATATAGGCCTACATTTATTGACCAGTCCCCTGAGATATATCTAATATTACATTCAATTCACCTATGTTATACAGGATGTATTATAGCGAAATATAGGAGCTTCCAAATATAGGCCTACATTTATTGACCAGTCCCATGAGATGGATCTAATATTAAATTTAATACAGCTATGTTACTATAAGGAAATATATAGAATATTTTCTGTAGCTACTATTTCCCTGAGATTAATTTACTACTGCATATAATAGTGCTGTGTACTACTACTACTACTACTACTACTACTACTAATAATAATAATAATAATAATAATAATAATATTACACTTCTGGGCTATTTCATTTGTAGCCAGTAGTGGAAAGATTAGCTGGTACTAATGTACCGCTGCCCAGGGGAAGTCTGAATCTACTATTCCTACATCCTTTCCGTGGAGGCTCTTTCCATGTCCCGATGAGAATATGATGATGGTGAGTAGGAACCCTTTTGGTAAAAATAACCAAGGTACCAGCCAGTAAGTGAACCCGGAACTTCTAGGTTTGTAGCGATGTGCACTGACCACTAAACCATGGAGCCATTTAGTGTTGTGTACTAAGGAATAAACTATTATTTTGTTAGTGACATTGTTCCACAAGTGTGTGAGTAAAACCTCATTAAGAATGTCTCAATATTTTCCTTCGGAAACATGGTTTTTAAGGAATGTAAGCGTAAAGCCCGAACGTGTAGTAAGACGCGGTGCTAAATAAAAATAATATAAGGAATGTAACTTACTTGGGAGGAACGTATCTCGAGTCATTTTTGAGATAAGTTGTAATGTTACATTAACTGAGAAAGGTTCTTTTTACATTATAATTATGAAAATGGGGCTATTCCTTGTGATGAATATTTTATTTTTAGACGCGTGAACTTGTATATATACAATTTTTGCTTGGATTAATTTACAAAAATATGCAAAATACCCATTCAAATGATACTATATTTATTCTCTGCTCCAAGTTAAAGCTATTTGTTTTATAATTATTTGCACAATGTAGCTCAAGGGAAATGTTTATATATTTTGTCCATGGCTCGTAAAAAATATATTCCAGATAAGTCAACCCGAGTGGAGTTAAATTAATTTAAATTTTACTATTTCCAACAGAATGTTATCTCTTACTGGCCTGGAAATGACTCGCTCGAAAAATAAATTACACTTTTTATATATTCGTAACTTTTAAATAAAGAATTTTTTTTATTTCGCTACTCCAACGAATTGTTTTCACACCAGAGACTATGAAAGCTATAGCTAGAAATAAATGGTGCTTGCGTTTTTTATATATACGTTTTTACACATATTAATTAGTGAACAAACTTTTAATTTTGTATGAGTAGAATTAAATATCATAAAATAATTAAAATACCTTTTTTTTAAATAAAAGGTGACCTGGTGATCTAGGGGTAAGGTGTCAGACTTCTGTGCTGGAGGCCGGGGTTCAATCCTCGGTCACGGCAAATATTTATCTGATTACCAAACCCTTCCTTCACCTCTGACAAGACATCTTGTGAATGTGGGAATGCCAGGCCTCCACCGTGGTTCGGATTCCACGTTAAACTGTAGGTCCTCCATTTCATCTCACAATCACCCTACCATTACACATTAGCGTAAGTGCGTATAACCCGAACGGGTAGTAAGACGCGGTGCTAATAATAAAATAATAAAATAAAATATATAATTGCAAATAGTTTTTGCACTAATAATTATAGTTCTTCGAGATTTGGTTGACGCTTTTTTTTTAAATTATTAAAATTTTTACTAATTTCTATGCTCTGATCAAAAATGGCATCAAGTACGAATCATATAAAATAATTATTCTAACCGAGACAATTTGAGATCAATATTTTACTTTAAGGCCAATATTATAAAGTTTTTGCATAGCATGTACTCGAATTTACGTGGAGCGAGAGTGGTAAACAAACCCTCAAGGAAAATCTACCTCCGTTCTCTGACCAGGATAAGAATACCAACCTTCCTTTAATTGTGAAACTATACGAAACAAATTTGACACCTATACCTGCGTGTCTACCGTTGTGGGTTGTTAATGATTACAATTTGAAAGAGTTTAAGTAGACTAGAAACCAAATGTTGAATATAATAACAAACACGTTAACAGACATTAGACAGGCGCTTATGATTTATTTTTAGGTGTGGCTTTTGGGTTGTTGCAATAATAAACCACTCTTGACGGAACTGTACTAGTACATTGCTCCTTCCACTTAACTCACTATCCATTGGCCTTTACTTTACATCCATGACTGTTTCCAGCCTGTGGCCTGGGTACTTTTTTTTTTATTCAAGCCATGTTTTAGTTTCCACTACCGGCTTGCTACGCCTGTTATAGCTTCAAATGCCTTATAATCAAACTTAAGACTATGACAGGCACAACAACCACTCCCCGGCCGTTAATTCGTCACTTTTAAAGGGTAAATATACATTTCACCAATGATATTTTTTTCGACCATGTTGGGAATTGAACCCGGTACCCTTGTCTCAGTAGACAGACACGCTACCGACTGAGCCAAGGTGTTGTAATTATCCAGCGACCTACCAAACATAAAATAATTATATGAACTAATATTCAAGATGTTTTTTGACATTAAAGTGTAAGCTTGATAGAGAAAGAGAGGGAACAATTAACTAGTACAGTCCCTTTAAGCCTATATTGCCTTGTAAACAACCCACGAGACGCCTTGGATATATTTTAATTATAAAATCTTTAGCTTTGCATATTTAACGTATCCAAAGTGGACCATTTTGTGAGACTTTATTTTCACATGTTGAATGTTGACACTCGATAGTGACTCTATTAGATTGCCTCAAGATAGTTATTCAAACATTCCTCGTGCAAGATGCTCATCTCATTAAAAAAAAAACACTGTCGGAATACAATGACCATGTAAGAGATCTCAAAATATATAATATGTATTTGAATTCTTATTTAGTACTCAAATTAACTAAAGTCTTAACTTTTATTTTTTGTATATTTTGAGTGTGACTTATGTTGCCTTGGTCAGCATGTTTTATCTCAACTTGTTATCCCTTCACACAAATCTGACTTCGAAATGAACCTTATCCTCCAGGTTTATTAGAAGACCGACTCTCAAAGACCTTATCTCCAGTTTATTCTTGCCGCTTCTAGGTTGTTTGTAGTTTATCTTCTTTCCACGATCTTATCTGTGAGACCAATACCTGTCAACCGGGAACATTGATCGGAGATGGTCGTGGTAGGAGGTTAAAAGGGGTGGGAGGTGGACAGAAAGCTTGCCTTCTTCAAGTTCTTGGACAGATTTATAAACTGGGGAAAGAGGTGAAACCATGGCAACACGATCACGATGAATGAGAGAGGCAATAAATCAAGAAAATAACAAGTGCTATTCTTCGCTCAAGCAATTTTCAAGTTTTAAATAGATTTTTTGTCCAATTAAAGACTATTAAATTAATATAAATGTGCACCTTCCTGGTGGGCACGTGGTCTAAGCGACAATCTCATTTAGTTTGGACGAACTTGAACAGGGAGGTTGGGGTTCGAATCTCAGTTGGATGTACGGAGGATGTTTTTTTTCTTTAAATGTTTTACACCCTACTTCCTAGCACATATGTGTACATTTACTCTAATTTCCATCATGGTAATTCCTGCCAAATAAGCGTAATTAGCGTACAAGTTTATAGCCCAAACAGATAGTGATATGTGGTATCATAGAATACAACGAAATATTAAGGATTATTATTAAATAATCTTCACGTATACTTTTTAAACACGTGGTTATTTTAGAGAATGACTATAAAACAATTTAGTGCAACATCTCTTTAACACTGACACACGGCTATAGCACGAATAAGTTAAATCGGGGCGGTTCGTATGTTGTTTTCTATTTGACGGGACTGTACTAGTATAATCTTATTGCTCCATATGCTTTAATATCAATTTGAATAACCACACACAGAAAAAGGTAGTGAGTTAACGTATTTTTATTGAATCTTAAAGGTGATTTTGATACAAAATAAAAGAGAAGAGCTTATTGTTACAGTCCCGTAAAGCCTTGTTTGGTCTGATAGCACCCTACGAAACACCCCTGAGTAGGAGCTCTGCTCGTATTTAGGATGAAGGCATGAGTAAATCTAAATAAGTTGTGTCAGATTTTTTGTAGAGCAAGTGTGAGCCGAGCACTTAGAAGGAAAAACTCATTATGACCTTCCCTGGGATTTGATCCCTGAACTTACCGCTAAAGCTAAAGAAGATGGATGTGACACCTTTGTCCACCAGCTCATAGTAGATAAATATTGGGAGGGGGGAGGAGCTTAACCATCACACTAAATCATCAAAAGGTTACTTATCTATGAGTTTGACACTCTTTGTGTATTTATTTTTTAAAAAGAACATTGTAGACAAAAAGTAGGTCAGAGTAGTATATATATTTTAACTGGCATGTGATTGAGTGTGTTTCACACCATAGATTATTGATTTCACTCCCCTTGGATCCGCAGGTCCTTGGTTTAGTTATAGTTGGCATTTACTTTCGGAGTTCATGTCAAGAACACAAAGCTTTTGTGATACATCCTTTCCCGTAAATATGCTTTACCTGTACAAAGATACACGACAGCTGTTAATAGTGATAGGGACATATTATCCACCTGGGAATTAATTTATAATTGATGTTTTAACCTCATATCTGTTAAGGATGTGTATACAAGTTGGCGCGCAGTCTATAATGGGCTTAAAAATCTCATTTTAAGATTAAAGTAGAAGATAGTTTTGTGAAAGGAGTTAAATAATGTTAACAAACTCTTAAAGTAGGAAAATTAAATTGAGACACGTTAAACACCCCACTAAAAATGGCAAAATAAATTAAATAATTTAAATGGTTTAGTCATCTGTACAATGCATGTTGAATAAGTGGCGAGGAAGTAATACTTGTTTACATCTCGAAGAAGATGATATATTTAGACCCTCGAAACGTTGTTAGTTGATATTTATCTTTATATTTGACACACTTTATTGTTTTATTTTACTAAATCAGTGATCTAGGTATCTTCATGATACAACTTACTATATACATTGTTTATTTGTTGGATGACCATAATTTTCATAATCATAAAGAGTAGGTCATTTTTATAAATATATTTCATTTTATCCAAATATTAAACGTACAATCATTATGAATAAAAACAGCAAAAAAAAATTTAGTTTGATTTATTGGGAGACCAGATTTTTTAAAGCTCATACCATGAGTATTTTTCAGACAAACATAAGTTTATGCAAAAATTTAAAAAATTGAGGCTTTTTTAAAAAGGTAAAATAAAAACTTAGGCGTATGTGGATTGTGTATTCTGCGACCGACAAGTGCACAGATTAAAATATAACGCTACAGAACAGACAGAATATAACAGAACAGTCATAGACGCTCAAGTGTTGCAAAAACATATATTTTTCTTTCCTCTTAATAATTTATTGACTTTAAACTTACACTAATCATTCAATGGACCATTATCAATCACGATCAACGCACCTCCACTGGGGGTTACACGAATGACTGACACATACATAAGCAACCATTGATGCAAACTTGATTATAGGCTACTATTGACCAATATTTGAGCATATTTCAAAGTTTTTATAAAAACAATGAATAAAAATAGAATTTTTACTAAAACGATGGGACGCGGACGGTCAGGATTTAGCAAATAAACGATTATGTTCCATTTCAACACCAAGAAGGTTTTTCTGGTTTATACAAAATAATTTAGTCCAGCAGAGCAGTTTTTGCGGATCTTAAAGGTAGAAAACAAATCACAAGAAAGTGAATAATTTAAGGGTATTCTCACTTTAAAATAACTTGTTAACATTAGAGATAATTGTATAAGTTATACGTTTAGAGGAACATTTTAGCTGTCACGAGGAGAAACAAGATTAGTGATGAAGTTATCCTGGAAAGAATGGAGGTACAGGGAGTGCATGAGATATTAGAGGAAGCAAGACTGAGATGGTGTGTTCATGTAATGAGGATAAAAGAGGAGAGGATGGTAAAGAAACTGATGGAAATGAAGTATGTGGGAAAACGACTGCAAGGAAGGCCAAGAAAGATACTGGAGGAGCAGATAACATGAAGTATGCAAGTGAGAGGAGAGAAATTGAAACAATAAAAGGAGCAATAGTGGTGGAATGAAAGAGGAAAATAGAGGTATTTTACTAAACTGACTCGGCTACAAGCTGGAAACAGTTGGTGATGATGATCTTTTATACGTCTAGCTCTTGCCATATTATTTTTAAATATCGATATCAATAAATGTATTCTTAAATGTAAGCTTGTTATGTCCAAACCAGCTCAATAATGTTTCTAAGGACCGTAATCTAGGTAAACATGTTTGGTCTATACAAGATCTAACTATAGCATTTAGTTGACTTAAAACCTGCTTCGGTGACTGCGTGGTCTAACGTGATACTCTTTGAGTAGAATATTTTACTGATGACGGGGAGATCAAGGTTATATATAATCTTAAGCAGGTGTATCGAGGGTGTTTTTTTTGTTTTTTTTAATCCACTCACCCTCCACGCAAATGTGGGTACACTTCTTTTGAATATAACCTTCTTAATCCCTAATACCATTAGCGTAATTAGTACATAAGTATATAACCCTAACGGGTAGTAAGATGCAGTGCTAAAAAAAAAAAATCTAGTTGACCTAAAGGCCATATATATTCCACTCACCAAATCGTGGCCATATTGAGTCAGAGAAAAATAAGAGTACACTAATGTGTCAAGTCGTGTAAATTTACCAAAGTGTTGAAGACAATAATCGAGGTATCAAAAATAATTTTGACTGTCGATTATTTCGATACCAAAACGCGTAGTGTCGTTGAGATATCATGTTTGATAATCCTATTTCCATTTGTTGTATACATGGTAATGTGTTTGGTCAGTTTAGAGAAGAACAAAAATAATAGCTGGCAGTTTTCTTTTCTTGGACTTAACTAGACCAGATTGGTAAAATTTAGAAGTTTTTATTTCATAATAAATAATGTATCATTTAAGATATAGTCACATTTCAAATTTGTATTAAATAAATATATTAATAATTAGATTTTCCAACAGGACATACTTTTTTAACTAAACTTACCAGGACTCTCACTAATGTAATGCATTTTAGAAGTCCTTTAATTGGTATGAAAAAATAGGCCTATATATATACCTAATATGTACGTAAATCATTTATAGGATTTCAAAGGTTTTTTTTTATGTCGACTAAAGAACTTTTAAAATTCATTAGCGTCAGTCTAAATAAAATGTATGTCCTATTCAGAAATTCTGATTATTAATATTTAATAATATAAGAGGGAAGTAATAATATCTAGAGTAACGATATAACGATAAATTTAAACAACTGCTTTACGAGAAAATTGTTTGGAAAGTTTTTTATCTGTTAAGTGAAAACAAAAGACGTAATATTAAACAATGCATGAGTAAAAAAAATAATTCAACAAATGAAAAAACTATTTTTCTTCAAGAAATATGTTGGATTTTCTTGTGTTAAAATGAAAATAAACAACAAAATGTTGGAACAATTTATCCTCACTGAACACGTGGTAATATTCTTTTTTAGTAGAACTGATTACAGTATAGTTTTGGTAAGATGGACCTTTTAGGAAATAAAAACGTATTTTTGCTGTCAGTATTGACAACATTTTAATATATTATTAGTGTTAATTTATTATTATTGATCATATATATTAAAATCGACAACTGTATATCACTTGACTTGATGTATGAATAAATGAAAGTAGTAACTTTTCTTGCAGAAAAAGAAGGTTCTTAGTATTGGATACACGTTCACAACATTTATGGAATTAGAAATAAAGCTAATTCTATAAATGTAACAGTAATGTAAAGCGTGTTCTGATAAAATATTATAATATATTTTATAATTTAACTTACTCTTTGTGACTATAATCTCTAAAGTTAATTGCGGCACTTACAAAAAGTACACCACTTATCCATATTTTGAACTAGTTCTATTCAGGCCACCTCATTACACCCTATCTCTTTCAGGTCCATTTTAATGTTACCTTACCAACTGCTTCTAGGTCCTCCCAATGGTATCTTCCCACTGGGTTTTCCGGCTGTAGCGTAATTCACAATGAATGAATGATAAACTAAAAAAAAAGAAACCTTTGTAGACCAGTGTTACGAACACGAACAAATGGACTGTATGGTGGAATGGGAATGGGTAGAGGCAACTCACCTTCACTTTATGTTGTCTGATTGGTATTGTCTTGGAGCAGTCCTCGTCATTAACACATGCACACGAATAACTGAGACTGGACCTCTTCCGGGTGAAAGTTCACGGAACTGTATCTCACTTCTGGCTCTACCGAGTCTCAGCGCATGACTCACTAAAATCGGCAGTGCTTAAAAACAGCGCCAGCGACACTTGGCGGGAAATCAATAGGCCTAGAGTGGTCCAGGTAGGTTCTTGTTGCCTCCAAGAGTGAGGAAAGGTTAAGGAAGGTGGGGAGGTTTAAGAAAGTATGAAGAAAAAACAGGGAACAGCCTTATCCTCAGCAATAGGAGAACACACAAAAACGCACAACATTACGTTTTTCACCTTCTTCAACAACGCAAAACAAAGAAGAACAAAAATAAAACAATATAATACATAATAATCAAATCATAAACAAAACACTTCAATTTCGAGGCACAGAGAACCTAGATAAAAAGAGCACAATTCAAAGATATAGCATATAAGACTGGAATATTTTTATTATTAGCACCGCGTCTTACTACCCGTTCGGGTTATACGCACTTACGCTAATGTGTAATGGTAGGGTGATTGTGAGAATGTGAGATGAAATGGAGGACCTACAGTTTAACGTGGAATCCGAACCACGGTGGAGGCCTGGCATTCCCCACATTCACAAGATGAAGTAGAGAATAATAGTACTGGTCAAGAATTAATAGTACTGGTCAAACAATAGAAAAATATACAAATACTGGTCAATACTCTGAACAAGGTTCTAGATTCTCCCATTCGAGCTGCACGTCCTGCCCATCGTAATCTACGAGACTTGATTACCCTAACAATGTATTGTGATTAATACTTGGTATGTAGCTCATCCTTATGTAACCTCGTTAAACTCACAATCTCATAAAATTGTAATGTTTTGCGGAACATTATAGCCTTCCCATACACCTACCCATAATACTTTTTAGGTAAGTACCACGTCTTTCCACATATCGTGAGAGCTATTTATATATTTCCACTAATGGCCAAATGCGCAAAGTAGGAGGAAGGTATATCTTAGAGTAGGAATAACCATAATTAGGTTAAGGGATAGTTAAAACCTCTTTCAAAAAATAAATCTTGTTTCGGCTAGTCGTGATGCTAGCTCCAACTGGGTAGAGCTCATAACACCACTTTTAGATATATTTATTATTATTATTATAATATCTGTATTTTATTTACACATATTCATAGACGGGGAAATAGCATATAAAATAAATGGTACGGTGCATTGCACATGCCTTCTCTCTCATGTATCTTAAACTGGAGACATTTACTAAAAACTCGTAAGGTTTGTGAAACGAAATAATATACATTGCTAGAGAAACATTTCGCCAAAGAGCATAAATGGAATAATATATACTGTTACAGAAAAATTGAGATAAGAGGAATATCTATATTCACCAAAGAGCATAACTGACATCAAATTCAAAATCAAAGTGCTCTATATATATATAAATTTTTTTTAAAGCGCTGGAAATAATGGTTTTATAAAATATATATTTCAAATTTAAGATTTTTATTTTTAATAGTATTACATCTTTACAATGTTTACAGTACATCTTTACAGTGTTTTCATGTCTCAAATATTTGCGGAAATATGATCAAAATTAAAATAATCTGCTAGTGTAAATTACTTTCAAATTCCTTTTCATGTTAAAATAAAACTGGCAGTTTTATTTATGGTGTTAAACAGTGTCCAGATACAAAATTTAATTAAAATCGTCAAGGTGGATTTCAAGAAAATCGATTTTTTCGCCTTTTGCCCTTCACTAAACTACAATTAATTTTAGGGTTATATATCTAATTCCTAAAAACATTCGCAGGAATCTTATGAGAGCCCTAAATATCAAGTTGTATCCCATTCTGTAAAATGATTTTGGCTCTAGTCCCAGATACAGACGGACGGACAGGCAGACAGCATCACGAAAATCACTTTTTCTGTTGCAGGGGTCATGAAATGTCAATATTTATCAAAATCTCGAGTTAGATTTATTTTTTGACAAACTCAATACTTCTCTCTCCGAGGGGTCGAGATAAAGTAAAATAGCTAATAACAGCGCAATAATTGTTTACTTAATTTAGCATCTCTTTACAATTAAAATAATTGTATATGTGGCATCAATATAAGCCAACTACCGAGTCGCAGATGGTTGGGTTATCTGATAGCTCGTGATATTATAAACCACACATTTGTAGCCGACGATTTCCCTAAGTCCATCATAGACTCTGCCTTAAAATATGAGTGAAGAATGACCCTGGATACGGGAACGAATTCTGGATAGCTCAGTGGTTAGAGCAGTGACGTTCTAAGCTAAAGGTCATGGGTTCGATTCTCGTGTCCAGATATCAATTTTTAACTTTCAGAATATTATATCTGATTGGTGTAATCTGTCACTAAATGCTTACACCATAGCTTCGGTTATTTGATTATTACTTAACTCTATGTTTGTATACTCTTCCAATCCATTGATTAATTTTTTGAACTCTTTTTTCCTTAATCCATTATTTGAGCTAGAAAGTGAAGTACCTGTTTAAATAATTACCATATATCCATCTTCTGAAGTCTTAGTTCAAGTCCCGACATTCTAAATCCTGAACTACACGGACAAACGTCATGGTTCACGTGTGAATCTGGAAAATGAAGTCCTTGGTGAAATTTAGTTCATAGTTTAATGCCCGGCTTGTTGTTGACTTTGTGTGCAGACAAGGCGCCTTCGGAGGCCACCTTCAGGGGCACAGAGTTCCTCTCCTACGACCTCAGCAGGACGGGAGGGGAGCCCATCGTCAGCACGCAGGACGCCATATCTCTCACCTTCAAGACGAGGCAGCCCAGTGGACTTCTCTTCTACACAGGTAGCCTAAACCTCAAGGAATGCAAAAGAAACTGTTCTGCATAGGACGACTAATTTTATTTGTATTAACACAAATTTTAACGATGGATTAACACCACTCGGGAGTGTTCTCTTCGTTGTTTGGCGTGTGGAGTTTAACCCTTCCCCTATTAACCCTCTTAAATTAAAAATATGCATATCATAGAGGAGAGAAAAGAGCTAAATTTAAATTAACCCCACAATTTATTTTTTACCTATGTAATTACTAATCCTTCTGTAACAGTCTAGTAATAGACATTTTTGGTAAGTTTAAAAAAAACTATGCATGAGGACGATGAGCTTCCCATAAATATGATCAATTATCTCTCCCCCTCCCCCTCTTTTCACCGAATGAAAAATATATTTGGAATGGCTGTTGGGTTAATTTCAATAATACAACTAAATCCTTTGTGTAATGAGATTTAATATATGGATTCTTACCCGCAATAGACTTAAATTCCGATGAAAGTGAGGTCGGGGTTTGAATATAGGTCGGGTGCGCCGAGCGTGGTTTCTATTTGTAGTTTTCCACTCTACCTCCACGCAAAATGTGGGTACACTACCTCTAAATCAAACTTTACTCATCTCTTACATATCAGCATAGTTAGTACGTATGTGTATAGCCCGAACAGGTAGTAAGAGGTGGGCAAAAAAACCTTTACTATACGCTCCTTAAGTCTGTCACATAGGAAATCTATTCCTGTCGTTTTCAAAGTCTAAAGGTTTCAGGTTGAGTATATAATGTTCTTCAGAGAGAACTTATCATAACGTCTGAAATTACTTTACTCAACTGTTGTAGCCTTGAGGCACTTAAGCTCGATTCACATGGCCATCTAAAATAAGAAGCATAATCTGTAAAGTAAAACACACACACACTTAAAGTTGGCCTATGATGCATTGCATATCTAACTTAAAACATCTCATTATCAACATATTTTATTTTATAGTGGATAAATATATATTTTATATCATTATTGCGCTGGATGTTTTCAAATTATAATGCTGTGTCGCGGCACAATATAATTCATGGGCAAAGAAGTTGTCTGTAGCTTCTGGCAGTAGAGCGCATGCGCTGTTAAATGCGCGCGCGCACTGATTTGAGATGGTTGGTTCTGAGATTGTATTGGTTCTCCTGTGCCGAACATCTCAGGCAGAGCTGACAAAGTAGATACGAGTTAAACTTTAGCAGAACAGCTCGCGCCGATGATGCGGAAATTTTGTGGTTGACTTAGAACTCGTCACGTGACCCAGTTTCTGTTCTGGGACAGTTTTTTTTGGCAAACATGTGCTTAGCCAACGCTGGAAAGGCGCGCAACCAACCCGTTTGATTGAAAACTTATGCAGGGGCGTTCTGAAACGGACTAGGGAGGGGTATGGATTAAAACCCATGCCGAATTTATTGTTAATAATATATATTTATATTTCTTATCAATGCCTACTAGGCTGTAAGTTTTTTGGATTCATAGAATTGATCAAACCTATCCTGCTTCGGGGACTACATGGATAAGGCACTATTCCCGCAATAAACTAGATTGACAATGACGGGGATCCTGGTTAGATCCTGGTCAGGTGTACAGAGGTTTTTTTTTCCTAAACTGTTTCCTACTCTATCTCCATGAAAATGCGGGTACACTTCGTCTAAATTCAACATTTCTCATCCCTAGCCCATTAGTGCAGTTATTACATAAGTGTGTAGCCCAAACGAGTAGTAAGACGTAGTGCTAAAAAAACTAGTCACAATATGTAATAAAACAACTTAAAGTTATTTCAAGAGGGAGTATATATATTACAAGAAATCATTGCACTATATTGTTGGGGAACTTCCCCAACGGCCACCATAGGTAGGACCCCCCCTAACATCCCACTCCCCGTTCCCCAAGCAAATATATTGTTACGGCCTTGCACTTAAGGTGATATGAAATATTATTATTAATACTATTATTATTATTATTACTACTATTATTATTATTATTAGCACCACGTCTTACTACCCATTCGAGTTACACGCACTTACGCTAATATGCAATGGTAGGGTGAATGTGAGATGAAGTGGAGGACCTACAGTTTAACGTGGAATCCGAACCACGGTTGAGACCTGACATTCCCCACAGTCACAAGATGTCTTGTCAGAGGTGAAGGAAGGGTTTGGTAATCAGATAAATCATTGCCGGGACCGAGGATTGAACCCCGGACTCCAGCATAGAAGTCTAACACCTTACCCCTAGACCGCCAGGTCACCGATATGAAATAAAGTGGCCAAGTTATGTCTGAGGGCTGGTGTAGTGTTAGAGTAATTTTGCTGTCCGGGTATAAATGACCACTTAAGCTCTGACGTCATTTCTTGGTCAAATGACCACACACTTCTTTTACAGTTTGGCACTAGAACTACACTAACACTAAAAATACACTAAATCTAGCAAAACAGAAGAATTAAAGATAAACTAGTTGGAAAAATACAATAGCACTAAAAATATAGTACACTATTACTAAAAGAAATTAGAAATTAAATTACACCTTAACACTAACATTAAATTTGCGCTATTACTAAAACTACACTATAACTAAAAAACAACAAGCACTAAAAATGCATACACTAACACTAAAAATGCAGTAAGCTTTTGGCGTTATCACTTGGCAGTCTATCACAATGTCTAAGTTATTATAGAAGTATACTACAAGTTTTGAGAAACTTAGTTCGATATCATTTACCGGCGAGTAAAATACTTCAGTATTTGTATGTTTTTTTGTGTGAATCCATTTTAACAGATCATACAATGGTCACATATAAGGCTGGATGCTTAGTCTTGAGTGTTGATGTACTAGGTTAAGTTCTTCCACTTGTTTGTGTGACCCCATGTTTAGAAATAGTAGGTTAATTTCCCAACGTCACGAACCTATTTGGGGGGGAATGGGTGAAGTTTTTATTTATTTTTATTTTGGCACCTCGTATTACTACCCAATAGTATTATACGCTTATGTACTAATTAACCTAATGGCTTTTTTTTAGGGATTAGAAAGGCTATATTTAGAGGAAGTGTACCCTAATTTAAGTGGAGGGAGAGTGTAAAACCTTTTTTGAAAATATCCGACCGAGATTTGAAACTTGATCTCCCCGTTGTGGGCAGTCTAGTTTACTGCAATTGTAGTGACTAGGACCATACGTTAGCATAGTTTAAAACATATTTTCAATCTAATTTGTTGGAATTAAACCTTAGAAGATGTGGCTTACAGTGACTAACACCATCTAGCCTAGGGGAACAGTGTGTGGATGGTGAATAACTCTGATTCTCACTATTAGAAACGTAAAAGGTTTTATTTATGAAACCAAGATTGTGATGGTGAGTTATATAAGCTACAAGTGGATTCAAATTATCTTATCTAAAGGGACAAGTAAGGTAAGTAAGTGTATGTAACTTTATCCCAATATAATATTTTTCTTCTTCAACAATCCGATGGTTGGTTGGATGAGATCTCTATCCATCCGGTGTTGGGAATGCATTCAGCCCTTCGGCTGGTTAGTACTACCTGCACCATCTGGTAGAAATACCATGTACTAGGGGAGTTCGGGAAGTTTGGTGGTTCCCAATTGCCTTCCACCCTGAATTTATATGAGCGAGCGTGAAAGTATTACACATATTGTTGAGAAAGGTATTTTCACATAACTTCGAGTGTTCTTTTACATGCCACAATCGACATGAGAGTCCGAAGGAAGTTGCGCTACGGATTTTTATCACTATAAAAAAATACGTTGACGTCCTCTGGGTTTGAACCCACGAATATCTGGTACTGAGGCGAGCACTTTACCCCAAGACCACTGAGTTCGATCAAAATTTCACTATGGATATGAAAATAAACACAATGTAGGGTTAATAAAGTCGATAGGTATCCATGCCCAATCTTTAGGTTAGGATAAAGGCGCATCTGTATCAGCTAATGCTCAATTAAAGGTCAGTCACGAACTGTCCAGCCCAGGTAACGCTAGTGGGGTAAGATGACTGTAAAACCACCACAAAGTCAAATTAACTAAGAGACGGAAATAATCTGATTCTCCTGGGTTACGTAAGAAAAGACATTGCCCCCAGCCCCGTTTCTTCAATCTCTTAATTTTCTCCTTAGCAGCCTCTTTTCATCATTGTCTTCCACTCATCCGTTTGGAGCTGTCACCTAGAAGATGACACCAATAAATTAACATCGATTAAAGGATTTGTTGGAAACTGCAGATACGACAAACCACTAATTATATCCACCCCGCAAGGCACTGACAAGCCATAGATGGTGGAAGTAAGGAGGCTTCACCTCTTATCTACCTCACCAGGCATTGGTAAGCCATGGACAGGAGAGATAAGGAGGCTTCATTTCTTACCGATATCGTGAGTCACCTACAAGCCATGGATAGTAAAGACAAGGAGGCTTCCCTTCTTACCCAGATATTGAGTCGCTGGCAAGCCATGGATAGTGGAGATAAGGAGGCCTCGCCTTTTATCTATATTGAGAAACACTGGTAAATCATGGCTAGCAAAGCCAAGGATACTTACAGTTCAACTTTCTTAGGAAGAACAGTTATAAAAATATAAACTTATTAATTGTGTGGTCTGTTTTGATAACATTTAGCTATATTACATCACTTTACATCCGTTACTGTTTCAATCCTGTGGCCTGGGTAAGTTTTTTATTTAAGCCATACAATATTTTCCACAACTGGCTTGCTAGGCCTGTTGTAGCTTCTATTTGCCTTATAATCTAACTTGGCATCCAGTCCCCACCCGCTAATTCATCACTGTGAAAGGGTGATCATACATTTCACCAATGATGAATGTTTTGGCCATACCGGAAATCTAACTTGGAATCCTTAGCTTAGTAGACATACACGCTACCGACTGTGCTATTAACTATATCACTAATGTTATTTTGTATATATTGATGAAATATATCATTTTAGACATCTGCAGATCACATGACTTGATGTATGAATATGTGAAAGTATCCATAGTAACTTTTATAGCTGTATTCCTAGGAAAATTGAACTTTTGATTATCTACCCTGTTTGACACTGACAATCCATGGATATCAGAGGCAAGGATACGTATTGTATATACCCTGTTTGACACTGACAATCCATGGATATCAGAGGCAAGGATACGTATTGTATATACCCTGTTTGACACTGACAATCCATGGATATCAGAGGCAAGGATACGTATTGTATATACCCTGTTTGACACTGACAATCCATGGATATCAGAGGCAAGGATACGTATTGTATATACCCTGTGAGGCTCTGACAAGCCGTGGTATAATGATACCGGGTTTTATGGTGATGACAACGCGTGCATGCCCTATTACGCACCTGTTATCACACGGCTATGACGATCTCATTTTACACGTGATTCTTATTCTTATGAAATGAATAAAACTTTTAATGTTGTACGCGATTTATTTAGATAATTAAACCTTCGGTACTGTAGATTTGATATTAAAGTGAAACCGTTTTTGTTCATTTACGGACTGACTCGGGGAGCCAGATCTATGCAGTTCAAAATTATGTTTTCTGTCATATAACTAGGGTCTTCTGTGTAGATTTATAAACACAAGTTGTTTTTATATGACATACCCATTGCTTCTAGGACCCCTTGTAGACAGTGTTAAAAATAATTAATAGGAGAACTCCTGGCAGCCTGATGTTGTGAAGGCTAGCTTCCTATTGGATAAAGTTACTCAGTATAGCACCTGATTTTCAAATACAACGGAGTTGCTCTTTTAAAGAAAGAAAGAAAGTTTTAAAACGCAATACAATGAAATTACTTCTGAAAATGCGTGATTCTTCATTGATGATGCATTAAAAGGAAACTCTACATACAATTTTTAAAATAAAAATACACTTCAGGCATGACTTTTAGAATATACGAGAAGGAACCAAAACAGTATCATTACAATGGCTAACAGAGGTACGTATACTTAGCTCATCTACCCTGTGAACCACTGACAAGCCTTGGATAGCAGAGGTACGTATACTTAGCTCATCTACCCTGTGAACCACTGACAAGCCTTGGATAGCAGAGGCAGATATACTGAGCTCATCTACCCTGTGAACCACTGACAAGCCATGAATGGTAGAAAAAACGTATACGTTTAATGTACTGCCTCAAGATATGGGTGAGAAAGTTGGTGAGTTAAGCTCAGGTGCGGTCGAACCAACTTATAAGGGCCTTAGTTTAAATGTAGATTTGAATAGATTGTTGTCATCCTAGGATGTAAATCCCGTTAGTTTGCTAATAATCCCTCACTTTTACTTTTGGTAAAACGCCAATAAGAAAATAATATTGCTGTTATTAATATTCTTTTAACTTTGGAGAGTGGTTGATGAATAGTTAAATACATAAATTTGATGGGTTGAAAATTGGCCAATTGAAGAAGTCATATTAAAAAGGGCGTATGATTAAAAATGGTGTATTGATATAATAGTGATTTAAAGTTGGGACACTTATAATACTTAAAACATGATATTATTTAACCTGTATTAGTGGATATCATTAAACGTTATACCTATGACAATACATTTCAAATTCATATAACTAAATAAGCTCATTCCAAACAAAATTATTGAATTTTATTGTACACTTGCTACACGCCCTTTTTTATTGTGAAGGCATTTTTATAAATATTTTGCAAAATTTAAATGTGATTGACAGGAAAATAAATATATCTTAAACAAAACTATAACGTGTTAAAAAAAAGGTAGTATTTATTTTGTTTAAAAAATGAAATCACTCAGCAAAATAAAAACATGGCAAAAAGTATAGTTTAAATATTTGTTGATGAATCTCAAAGCCTAATCGTCATCATATGAGTGATCAGTGATTTGTTCTTCAGCTCCAGCAGCAGGTGGAGTTTCTTCTGCTTGCACCAGGATTGATTCTAAGCAGGATTGTACTCCTTCGTCCAAAAAAGTGAATAATTCTCTTACGTATTTGTCTCTAGCTGGCTTCAAGAGAACATGGCTCATATGTGATGGCTTCAAATTCTTTACTTCATCAACTTCAGTACGTTTCTTCCAGAATGAAAATGGGGCAGATACTACACCTGAAGGATTGAATAGAATCTGTTGATATTTCTGGATCACAAAAGGAACTTTTTTAACTGCAGGTTTTTTCATAAATAAAGGAATCAAAACTTCCGACCATTCCTTTAAAACAGATCTGGCCCATAACACATTGAAGGGTTGTGGGTTTTCACGACATGTGGAAATTACCTCAAGATACTTCATTGCAGTCTGAATATTTAGAATTTCCTTTAATCAAACAGTATACAATCTGAAATTACGGTCACATTGGGAGTATCTGAGACCTCTAACAGGAAACAAATGCAGAATTTGAACAGTATGTACTTTGGAAAATCATGAGCAAAATGAAAGAACTTTGATACTTTTACTCTGCCCTCCAGCAGAATCTGAAAACAGTAAAACATTTTTAAAAGATCAAGTTTTCATAAATTCGACGAGTGTTTCATACACAAAAGAAATAACCGAGTCAGTGTTTTTCTTTTCATCAGTTTCAAGACAGGTGTATTTGTAGCTGGTGGATTATTTACTATGGACATGAACATTAAACACTTACAGCCACATAAGTCTTTTGTAGAACTGTGAAGTACAGTTAAGCTTTGGTAGCTGTAGATTCTGAGCATAGTCGAATTCAATGCAAACTGTGTCTGATCTTTCTATTTTACTTTCATAAATTTTTGCTTTTTTAAGTTAGTTGTAATCATGAACTTTTTTTCTGCTGTAGTACGTACTCTATTTTACATGGATCATCTTTGTTAGCTTTTGGCAGCAACTAACATTTGCAACTGAAATTTCAGACATCTGTTTGGGGTCGATGGAAGGAAAATACGCAAGATTATCTGTAGCATCCTGTCATACTTTAAAATAACTCTTGTAAAGAACCAAATAGGGCCTTAACAGATAAATTTGGATCTTCAAAATTCTTAAATCCTGACTCAGCTGGAGAATAATGTGACTGTAAATGTGGAATGCTGTGTAAGTGTTCCTTAGCAAGTCCCCACATACTGCAATCTATTTTACACGTGCGGTTTGAGTGTGTTCCTCTTTTATCATCAAGGGGTAGTCCAGAAACCAATATATTCTGTACTGTACCTAATATTTTCTCTGATATCTGTAAAATATTCAGAATGAAGCCACGACATACACCTACATTCTTTCTGTCACTTGTGATCATTGATTAATTCCAGATGTTTTCACCTTTCTTTGATGGCTGGACTGATACTGATTTTGGGTTGAGTTTCTCTATATAACCTTCCAAGAAGTGCTTTTGATTAACTTTGACACCTAAGTCCCTAACTGTTTAAAACAAACATTTGGTTTTCTGCAGACAGTTCCTTGTAACAGGTATTTGTACAACATTTTCGTAATTCATTAAAGTTTTTAGGTTCACTTTGTTTTCCTGTCACAGTCAAATATGCCTCACCTTTATTTCTCTTAATTCTTCTTTTTCAGTTTTCCACTAAGATTTATTTATTAGTTTCTTCTTACCAACATTATTTTCAATAGCGCTCTGATTTATTAATATAATCACATTTAATATACAACAAAAATAATAAATAATGTCTAAAAAGGCACGTTAACAACATTTTGTCGCATTATTGGTTAGAAAATATCACAACATTTACAGCAACAAATCATTCAACAGTGATAAAATGTAAAACAGCGGTTCACCACAAGAAGGGCGTACGACAACACATTTTTTACAGTTTGTGCTGAACTCTATGATGTAGATACAGAACTAATACTTTGCCACCACATTAAAAAGATCTCTAAATTCAAAATATGCAATCACCTCAAAAGGGGCGTATGATACCACACGCCCTTTTAAGTTTGACGTCCTCAATTACTACCTCAACAAATTCAAAATAATCATAGCAAAATCTCACCAGATGTATTATAAATATTATAAGGACGTACAAGAGTTTATAAAAGGTTATTGACATGGTGCACAAGATAAATTTAATTAGATTATGGTTCCAATCCCTACAGATATAAATATAAACTTTGGTAATATTATCTCCAAGACATCCTAGTTTAGTTGTTCCAAGGCTGGATCACCCATTAATGACGTCACTCTCTTCTCGGAGAGCTAGAGGATGCTAATGGAACACGTCATTCCCCCCTTCAATCCCTTGACTATGGACCAAGCTGTATCAGGAGTTGTTTTAATAACAGGATCAAACTAATTGAAACTCAATTTCCCCCTCCCCTCTTTTCGACCCGTCTCGAATAATAAGATAATGGTTTAGACGAGACGTTTCAATAATAATCTGGTTTTAGCTCCAAAGGAATGGAATGAAGTTATAAGTAACGTTTTCGAAGGTAAACTGTCGTTTTTAATGAGACTTGGGCTATAATATAGTCTATTCGTCATAAGAGTGTCGTTAGATGACAGCAGAAGATGTAAAAACTGTGTGGGAATGATATTTTGACTTCGGGAAATTTTATGTTGGAAAATATCAATTTCCCACGGGAACGGGATGGGAAACTAGATTTTTTAATTTACACTTAAGGCTTATAGACCCTACATATTTATTTTTCAAATAGATTAATTTAATCTAAACTTAGCATTCCCATTCATTCCAATAAAAATTAGAAGCTGAAGGCAATTCAATCCCGAATAGGGTCGGGAAAAGAGACAAAATCTTTGATTAGGTTGAAATTTAAAAATCTTAGCCAAAAAAAATCTGTATTCTTGTGAAATTTTTTAAAGGAATAAATATACATACAATTTTTTTGTATTAATTTATTTCTAAATTGTAAGTTTTACAAATAAAAACAAAATAATATTTTGTCTAAAAAGTTGTTAGTAAGATTTTGATATAAACTATCATAAAAATAAAATTTAAGTCTAATGCAACAACAAATGGGAATTTTTAATCAAACATTTTGGTATTAATATAATAAATAAATTCTAAATATAGATTTTAAGATTAGCCAAAAGAAGTTCTTAAATAAAAAAAAAGTTCATCGCGTGTATTTTAATAACTAGTAATTACACAATAAAACATAATGGTATTCAAACTAATTTAAATAAACAAGAGTGAAACACAGTATTGTCAATAAATATCCAAAAACCATTTTCAACGAATCCCGTGTGTCTATTTAACTCACGTTTTAGTTTCTAAACCTATCACAAAAAGGGCTGTTGAACTTCCTAGTTAACCCAACTATTGTTATCTAAGACCCAAAAGCAAATGGATGTCATTTCAAATAATAACATTAACGTAATAGATGTGTCTATAAGCAAAATAAGTGTGGTGAAGGTGTATTTTGTGCATAATTTAATATTTAAAATTCACTCTCATCATTATTTGTTACCAAACATGTTTTTATTCCATATATTCATTCAAGGAAAAGTATTACTATCAAATAGATTAGTGTGGTTGTCATTTGATGGCGTTCAGTCGTGTTGGCTAAGTACAGTTGTTGTAAAATAAAAGCTGCTGAAAGTTTTTGTACTTATCCGTCTACTTAAAAGAAGATAAGATTAATTTAACTTTAATATAAATTAATAATATTGTTAATCAGCATTAACTACAAACTACACATTGATAGACGATCCTTAATTATAACTATTTTTATATTAATTTTTTCCCGAAAATTCCCGGGAAATACTTTTTCCTGCCTGAGTTTTGAAAACTTCATGTTTTCCGAATTTTTTCCCCGAAGTTCGGGATACCGAACAAAACTACTTAAAAGGAAAACATAGTTAAAAACAAAAGGTTCGTGGTGAAAGCTTTGATTGTCAAAAGTGACAACAAATCAACATATGGCCTTGCAGATAAAATGGTTTGGTGACATGAGAGTAGATCTGGTAACTTTCCTTAGCTGTCACATACACTCCTATAGTATGTGGGATATGTGTCGGGCAAAGATCAAAGTCACGTCTCGCAAATTGGATATTAAAGCAGTGACACTTCTCCGTCACATAGAACCACCAGGCAAGACTAGAGGTTTACACGCCTGACTTTTACTCTCGATACTGGAGTTCAAATCTTTTCCGCAGCACTGGGGGGTATTTCACACACTTGCTTGTACATTTTATAGAAATTTTATTTATCAAATCCACTGATATCGAGCTTTGTGTGTTGTTTTTTGTTTCGCATATTAGTACTCTTGTAACTGGCCCCATGGTGTGGATATTAGTGCACCTGGCCACGAGCTTAGGGGTCCCGGGTTCAATTCCCGGCTGATAAATAGGGTATTTTTACCCTTAAGGCGAAGGATCTCAACAGTCACCTGGGTGTGGATAATTAGGCTTAAGTTAGGTTAGGACTCACACTGGCTCCACAATTTCATAATAACCATCATCACATCATCTCATTGCTGGTATGTCGTGTAGACAATCTCCTATGGTTTACTCTGGGCAATTTTCTGTACTATCATAGCGACAAATAGTATACACATTAGGCGACCGAATGTGGATTTTATGTCTCTCCCAGTCATATATGCCACACGATAAAAAAAACTATCCTTGCGGAATATTTCCTCTAATAGGTTAAGAATGTTTAAAGTAACATTAATAGTAAATGTACCCTATTTGTGTAGAAGGTGCTTGGAATTAAATAAATACTACATTTATTGATGAAAAGTCATCCTTTGTACACTTAGTCAAAATTTGATTTCCCAAACTCCCCTTCATTGAAAAACAAAGTATCCCAAACTAAACGTTAGGTTCGTGTACCCACTGATTCTGGTTTTAAATAATTTTACATCTTAAGGATTCTATATGTGAGACGCATTTCAGACCTTAAAAATCCCGCGTTATATAAGAGGTTGTTTAATATTTTATAATGTCGTTTTCATCCAAATGTTGGGAGACTATAAGCAGGTTTCTGACCAGTTCAAAAATAATTAAACAACGCTTTACGAAGAAATTGGTACTTCTGTAGTTAGAAACCTTGATCTAGCTTTCATCTATCTCAATAGGGTTACAACAGAACATTTTAAGATAATATGGGGCTGTTTTATTGGGTTTTATGTAAGTTTACACATTTTTTTAAACTCTTTAAAATTAAAATGTAAACTTTTTAACTAGTCAGAAATATCACCTAAATTTTGACCAAAATAATATTTTAAAATATCAAACCACTTCACAAAATAATATTCCAGGATATCTAAACGTCTGCAACGCTTTTAAATGCTCTCCCATTTAGGACCCTTAAATAAATTTAGAGTGAAACCACTAAGGAGACTTTTATTTTTAACTGCACATGTAACATAATTATATGAAAATAATGTGTGTGGTTATGTTGGTTATTTTCCTGCTGAGTCATTCAGGAAATTAGACCCATCTTACTTGTTGAGTACTTACCTTATCCCTTCCTTCCTCCTAAACCCTCCAAGTAACCTTCTACTCATCATTCTGAGATGAAACAGGGAAAAGGGCAATCCCATCCCATTATAGTTGGCATGAATACTGAACGCGCCTCCAGGCACAAGCTGTTTTCTTTTGCATCTCGTTATATTGACTATCATCTGTGAGAGAACTTGTACGCTTACTTTTGGTAAACACTGTTGTCATTCTGTTGTTTCCTCGTTGTTATTCTTTTCTAAATTTAAGACAAATTGTGCAACCCCAGATTGTCGATGTTTCCAGTAGCATTGTCATTAAGTTACATGGTTTGGTAATAACGATCCAGATAACTATTATAAAATATTAATCTAATTAATGCTATGGTTTGATTTGTAATTTCTTGTAAATTAAGTTTTAAATAAAAAGCTTTATTAATGGTTATATTAGTTTGGGTGCACGTATGCTATTTTTGCACAAAGATCTGTTGAGTTATAAAATGTTGCGCATTATTTTCATAATTGATGTACTGCCAAGAGACATAATTTATTATTCGATCCAAGCTTATGTTGTATTATATTCCATAACATGTATTTATTAATAATGAGTAAACTAGGGTTTTATGCATTAAGTTTGAAAACATGTGAAATAAATTAAAGTAAATGGTGAAAAATTAGTAAAACTTTTAAATCTAAAAATAAATTTCATGATTGTGACAAGGTTAATGTTTTTTGAAAAACTTATACCTTGAGTCCAAGGGATTATTTTTTTCCTTTTATTTACCACTTATTGGCCCACCTATGAGGTAGTGTTTAAAAATTGAGGTATTTCATGTAAGCTTTCCGCCTTACCGGTGTAACTACTGAAAGCGAGAATATTTAAACGAGAAAGAGAGAAGATGAAACTTTTCTTCATAAGACCTGCAGTTCCCTAAAGAGGATATTCAGTGTACATCTGTATCAGGCCCCTATTTGGTAAGTTGTCAGCTGCTTAATTTACACCTGAGCTCATAAAAGTCATTATATACGTTTCGATTTACTAGTAGGTAGGGGTGTGCAAAATTCTCTCTTTTTATTTTATTGGAGCGAAACCGAATCAAACGTATTAAATATTCCCTAAGTCGAATCTTAGCTCGAATTATTTGTACAATTTTATGCTGGAAAAAATTATAATGTGCATGTTTATATAAAACTTTATAGACACTAAATGTTGTTTGGATAGGTTTTATTTTAAAATTGTTCGAAATATTACATTCTGGGAAATCAAATTACTATCGCGACATGTATTTCAATTGCTTCATATTATTTTCACATGACTATGAATGTTTAGCGACAATAACACTAACCGCTCAGAATTGCAATAGTTGAACATAAATGAGTGTTTTAGGTATCAACATTTTTACTGGCGAAGCTTCGTAATGGTCGAAATGGATATATTTTTTTTAAGTCAAGTCACGTTTTTAAAGCTTCGTACACCCCTATTAGTAACACTAAGGGGAAATGTAAGGGACCATGAGTTAAGGTAAGTATTTCTGCAGCTTTTGTAAAAAAAAACCTCTTTCCACTAAAATTGACAAAATATTGATCTAGTGATATACAGGGTGTCAAATAATCTAAGGGTGTATTCCCATCGACCAAGCACTAAGAAAAGTACATGTGAACATGACTCTGTAAACACTTAGTTTTAGAGTTTTCAAATACTTCCTCAAATATGGATTGGCGGGTGGGGGGGNGTTGAATGGCCTGCCTCATCACCAGATTTGAACCCGATGGGTTTATATCTCTGTGGACATTTAAAATCGATTGTTTTCTCAACTTTTGTGCCTGATATTGAGGTTTTAAGAGAATGTATCTTAAATGGATGTGAGTAAATACGCTGTACCTAATGTGTATTCAACAGAGTACGACAAAGCATGGAACGCAGGCTAATAGGGTGAATTGAAACAGGCAGGACACTGTTTTGAACATTTTTGTAAAAAAAAAGTTCTTTTTTTTTTTAACTTTGTCTTGTTTAGTTGCATTACTTCTTCTGTTGGATTGCTTATTAATAAAAATACACCCCGTATATGGTTTAATTTTCTACTCTAATCTCAACAGCTTTTGAATATTTGTCATAAGAACCATAACAATTGTGGTGCTAACGAACTTATTATGTAGACGCACCGTAAATGTTCAATAATAATATTAACAACAGTGGCTTTTGAACATGAACCTTTCAAAAAGGAAGAGAATTGTCCTACTCAAATTCCAAAATGCTTATGGAAAATATTCAATAGATGTTTTGTTTAAAATTAAAGTAAACTTATCTACTGAAGTATTATTTTATAAATTTAGTCAAAAATACTGATCTTAACCTGCGTTCACTTCCGCCCCACGTTAACACCCAAAGCATGGTCAATACTGTCAAGTCCACCCAACACCCCCTCAATCTCCACTATTATCGATAAAATCAATCTTACACACCAGATTATCTCTACCAACCACGATCTGAACCAATGACTATCAAATAAAAGAAATAAGTTTAACTAACTTCAGTCATAAAAAGACATAAAAATATATAATTTTTTTTCTAGTTTATTTTGTGTATCTAGAAGGCTGTACTTGGTTAGATGAGACCAAAGACGATTCTAAGGATTTAATGAGAGCTTCATTAGAAAGGTCCTTAAGTATGGAGGGGGGAGGAGGGTCTCGCTAATGACGACCGCTGTTACTAAGTAATGAGGCCAGATGTGACGCAAAGTCCAAACAACTTTCCTAGAAGCGACCACAAAAACTGACGAATTCGATTCCGCCCAGGGAAAATACTTTTAAGTCGATTGTATTTTAATTTGTTTTGAATAAGTAATCTCAACTAAACAAAATAGCAGATTGGACGTGATAAAAATTGTGACTTTTTTTCTTACTGTCATCATTAGTTGAGTATTAATTTAGGAAATATTGTTAAAAATACATTTCAAAATCATTCAATAAGAAAGATTGGAATCTTGTTAAAATTTGCAAAGGTATAGGCAGGCTTGTAGTAGTGTAGATTTACTTAACTTCTTTATATAAGTATAGTTATATAACTTTATTAAGCTAGAAACAAATATACAAAGTTTCATTTTGTAAATACTAATAGAAAAAAAATCTGTAAGATTCCATGGCATCAGCCCCCAATCGAGCCATACTGACGGAGCGGCTGCCATCTGTTGGCTAATATAGTTCCAACGTCTGTGGATAGAAGGTTTCATGTGGTCATCACAATGAACGCTCCAGCCGTTAATCTCAGTTTTCTAGGCAGGCATTGCTACTTTTTCATTGAAGTAATTCCTCATTTGTCCTCACGAGGCCGAGTTGACCCCGTTCCAGACCCATTATTTCACAGAAAATCCGGAAGTGCCGGGAATCAAATTCGGTACCTCTGACCCTGTAGCCAGGAACAATTAATGCCCATAAATATTTGCTAAATATATTATGTGGATAGCCCTAATGTGTAGTAAGACACACATGAAAAAATTGATTAATATAAAATGGTTGTTTTCCTTTATTAAATATTTCCATTTGACAAGAAGAACAGTAGTTGAAAGCTATAAAGGCTACTTAAACCAATTTCATATATATTCATATGTCCAGTGATGTAATCTTCAGATATAAATGTTCATAGACATTCATCATCATCATCATCATCAACTTTTCCAAACTGTGAATGCGTCTGTTTAGTAAAATGCCTCCATCCCGCTATATCCTTCCACCATTCTTCCTAATGTCATCAATTCCATTATTTTTAGTTTAATCGCTTATGTTATTCTCCTCTCACTTGCACACGTTCTGTTATCAGCTCTTACCATCTATTTCTTGTGTCTCTCTCATGATTTTTTTAAATATATACTTAATCTCAATCATTATTTTTGGTATTCTCTTCTTTTCTATTTTCATAACGTGCCCATACCAGCTCAGTTTTGCTCTCTCTACTATTTCATGTACTCGCTTTACTCCCACTCTTTCCCAGATAAATTCGTTCCTTATATTGTTTCTCCTTGAATAGTTAACATGCTACTCACAAACTTCATTCCCAAGGCCTCCCATTGCCTACACTCTCTTACATTCAATGTCTATATTTTTGCTGCATATGTGACCATGAGTGCAAAGAACGTCCTATACAACACTTCCTTACACTTCAAGGGCACTTTTCATCTCCATAGAAGGTTTCCTACACACCTATAGAAAATCTTGTCTTGCAGCCCTCTTTTTAGATCCTCTTTACTACCACCCTTCGCCTCAACTACGCTTCCAATGTATTTTACCTTTTGTACTTTTATCAGCTCTACACTGTCCAAATTTTTAGCTTTACTAGGCCTTATCCTCTTCCTTGTCATTACCACATTTATTCGTGCTAAATTTAATTCCCTACTCTTTCACTTCCTCGTTTGTTCATGTAGCTGTTCCTGTACTTTCTCTTCCTTCTCCCAGCATGCCATCAAGTCATCAACGAACATCATGGATTTCATTCTTTCCTCTCTGAGTTTCTTTGCCTCTTTATTCATGAACATTTCCAATACCATCACAAAAAATAGTGGTAAGAGGGCACTCCCCTGATTCACTCAGTTTTTTATTTGTAACCACCTCTTCTCCGTCTTAACACAGCCCATGTTAATCTTATAAATACTTTTCATTCTAACTACAACGCCTTCTTCCACTCCAGCCTCCTCCATCGCTTTCCAAACTTAATTTCTATCCACACTATCATGTGTTTTCTACACATCTATAAATACCTTTAGCAAGTCCTTCACAAATTTATTTTTGATTTACATTAGCTGTCGTATAGCAAAGATCAAGTCTATTTTAGAACTTTGTTCTCTAAATCCATGCTGTTCCTCTCTCCACCTTCCGTTCATTCTATTTTTTATTCTCTTTTTCCGTATACTATCATATATTTGTGTTCAATGGCACATAAGTGATATTACCCTATAATTTGAACACCTATTCCTCTCTCCGTTCTTAAAAATCGGTACTATAATTTCTTCTTCCAGTCGTCCGGTACATTCTTTTCCCTCCATATCACACTCAGAACCTTGTATAACCATTGTATTCCTGCTTCTCCTGCAGCTCTTATCGTTTCCACAGTTAGTTCGTCCACACCTGGTGTTTTATCTTGTTTCATCCTCTTTAATGAATCCTCCGCCTTTTTTTTATGTACGACACATTTCCTCTTCTTCTGCTAGTTCTTATTGTTCATCTGCTTCATTGAAATCACGTTATACTTCTGTGTTGAACTTCTTCTCAAAATATTTCATCCGTGGTTTTTTTATTCTCCTTTCTTCATAGTTCTTTCTTCTTCATCCATCATTCTATCTTTTTGTCTTTTCTCTCTCCTGGTTTTTCCAGCTGACTATATGGCACCTTCTTATTTCCTTTTACATCTTTTTCCAGCAACTCGGTCCATTTTTGCACCTAATCCTTCCTTGATAGATGGCACTAAACCCTTATATATAAAAAAAATAACCACGTCTTACTGCCCTTTTGGACTACTCGCATATATAAATTACGCTTTTGTTTTAGGGATGAGGAAAATATAATTGAGAGTAAATATACACCCTAATTTGCTTAGAGGGAGAGTGGAAAATTATTTATGTAAAAAAAATCAGTATACTCCACTGGGATTTGAATTCCAACCTCCTCATCACTGGTAAGCCCGATTAAATGATTTTGACATTTAGATTATGTTTCCACAGACGCACCGACGCTGGTCGATACCTATAAAATAATACTAATATTTTAATAAAATACCATCAATGTTGGTCGCAGGATAAGCTTGTATTTTCTAAAAGGTTATTCCCCAAATGTTCTTATTGTATTATATATATTTATATACATAAATAGTATATCTTATATTTAATTTTATATCTCTGTTTTCAATAATAGAAACTACGAGGAAATGGATGAACAAATTTTGACATTTTAAAGGCTGGAGTCCGGGATGTAAGGAAAAATAGTAATTTCCAACGATAATCTGATTTTCTCAGAGAATGTTCAGCTTTTCATTCTTTGTTTACATCACCATGAAAACCCTGATATGTGTATGATTTTACAGTACATCGGTAAATATATTAATGTTCCTTTATGGCTAAAAATTAATAACTCAATTTTTACGTTGTATGGTGCAACAAAGAGTTTTTAAATTCACATCGTGGTGTGATGGAGAAACATATACGTCCTACTTAAAATTAAACACCGAAATACGAGAGCTCAAAATCTAGAAAATCAAGTGGGCCCTCATTTTATAGAACTTTTACCAATAAATAAATTAATACACCTTAGCACAATAATCTGCAGCCATTGCTGCGAACGATCCATTAGTTTTGTTTTATTTTGTAAAGGACATAAAAATATGAAAACAAACAGAATTTTGAAATTAATACTCTACACAATAACTAAATTAATCATGTACAAAGTGTTTTACGATGATGATTTTATCATAATAATATTTATTGAGCTATCCAAAAAATGATCGTGATAGCACATGTAGCTTAACTAATAATAACAGAGTATGGGTAAACACAGAATTCAGTGGAAGTGGTATGGTAAATTGAAAATGGTACTGTCAATTAAAAACTTGTTTTATAATTTATAGTTAAAAGTACTTTAAACAACATTAAAAGATAAATAATATCACAAGATAATCACATTACAATCTGTATGAATTTAATATAAAACTAAAGAAAAAAAAATCTTTTACAATTTAAGTAAATAATAGAAGCTAGATATTTTGGAACACCACACTCTTTTAGTTCAAAAAATAAACACTAATATATGCTTTCAAATGCGTAGGATGAAACACACGCCCTTAAGATTTAAGAGGGTTCTAATGAAGATCAGTAAGTGTCACTCTCTTAATAGTCTGAATCGCCAAAGACGGGGAGATTGGAGTTCAAATACTGGTCGGGTGGGCGGAGGGCGTATTCTCTTAAATTGTTTCCCATTAAACTTCCACACAAATTAGGATGCATTTCCTCACGTTTTACCGTTCTCATTACTACATCATTAAAGTAATTAGTATATGGCCTATTCCGATAAACCGAATGGGTAGTGAGTAGTATCGAGTCGTCAGGGTAGGCAGGATAAGCTCAGATATACCAAAAGGTTTTGAAAAAGGAGGAAAACATTCCTTTACATAAAACAGATGTAAATTTATATTTTTAATGGTATTTTTCATAAGCGTAGTGACATTTTAGAAAGTGCGCAAAGCGAATGTGTCCATTCCTTTTGGCAGAATAAGCTTATACCTCTCAGGTCAACGCACTCGGAGGATCAGACCTGCGGGGAGCTATGGAGGGTAATGCGCGCGCAACTATTAATCTCAGCCACTGCAGATGACCAGTAAAGCCGGCTATCCTAGACTCGTGGGTCTGAGCATTGAGAGTGTTTTTCAAAGGTATATTTCAGTGTAGATTCGTTTATTTATATGATTTTGAGATTTTATTAATTTTATTGAACTGTTTTAAATTTCGTATTATAATATAATTTTATCAGTAATTTTTTAGGAATTAGTGAATGTACCGTAGAAAAAAATGGGACACGCAGTAGACATCAACAATTATTCTTTCGATTCAGTTTTTTTTTTTTTTTGTTAAAT
>CABEEJ010004884.1:13477-37977 GCA_901482245.1 Timema douglasi
TATTATTATTATTATGATTATCACCGCGTCTTACTACCCGTTCGGGTTATACGCACTTACGCTAATGTGTAATGGAAGGGTGATTGTGAGATGAAATGGAGGACCTACAGTTTAACGTGGGATCCGAACCACGGTGGAGGCCTGGCATTCCACACATTCACAAGATGTCTTGTCAGAGGTGAAGGAAGGGTTTGGTAATCAGATAGATCTGTGCCGGGACCGAGGATTGAACCCCGGACCCCCAACATAGAAGTCCGACACCTTACCCCTAGACCGCCAGGTCACCAGCGCTACACAATGAAGTATACATGACAGGCGAAGCTTGTGGGACGAGTGGTTAGTTATGGTAATCAACCGTAGCTGAATTAAATTCAAATACATTGGAAAAGGACACCTAGACAAGAGAACCGAACCCGGGACCTTTGGCTTAGCGGGCTGATGCCATACCACTGAGCTATCCAAGGATCGTCCCGTGTTCAGGGTCATTCTTACCTCATATTTAAAGGTAGAGCCAAAGGTCCCGGGTTCGGTTCTCTTGTCCAGGTGTCGTTTTCCAATGTATTTGAATCTAATTCAGCTACTGTTTGATTACCATAACTAACCACTCGTCCCACAAGCTTCGCCTGTCATGTATACCAAACCACAACCGGTGGCTTTGATATTCACACGTCCGTCACAGACTCTGTCTTAAACTAAAGAGTGAAGCACGACCCTGAGCAAGAGAATATCCGCTGAGATAGCAAAGTGATAGAACATTCCCATGTCCAGGGGTAGTTTTTCAATTTAGTCGAACTAATAGTAGGCCTATAGCTCAATCTTCATCATTGTAGGCCTTAGACGAGTATGATAGTATTTCCTCGCGCCTTCAGGATTCCGTCTTTGGATCATCTTAGGAATACAAGTGTTAACCGTTCTTTGTACGTGTTCGTACCAACTCAATCTCTTCCTTTACGTCTCATTATATCTGTGTTCCTTATCCCCTCTCCCCTCCTCATTTTCTGGTCGATCTTGTCCAGTGTCCCATTTCAACGGCCAGTAGTCAGTCTGTCTGTCTGTCTGTCTGTCTGTAGTCCATTGCCCACACTTCATCCTCAGACAGGACGCAGAAATGACTGCAGACATGACTTGTACATTATCTTCTTTGTTCTAGTAATAATATTCCGTATCTTTAGTAACCAATGTATTGATAGAAAGATCTGGAGTCCATGGTAGAATTATAACTTTAAAATTAGTATGATTTAAAATACTATCGGTTGTGTGGGTTACAAACCCAGTTACGAGGCCCTGACACAAAGAGGGCTTTTAGCACCCAGGACACTACTTGGAACGCTCGACTATATTCCACCTGCACTATATGAAGACTACATTTCAACAATCAGCTAGCATTAGTTCAACTCATGATAGGACCCACACTCATGATAGGTCCAACACTCATGAAAATAACGCACTCATGATAGGGCCCACACTCATGAAAATACCTCACTCATGATAGGGCCCACACTCATGAAAATACCCCACTCATGATAGGGACCACATTCATGATAGGGCCCACATTCATGAAAATACCTCACTCATGATAGGGCCCACACTCATGAAAATACCCCACTCATGATAGGGACCACATTCATGATAGGGCCCACATTCATGAAAATACCTCACTCATGATAGGGCCCACACTCATGAAAATACCCCACTCATGATAGGGACCACATTCATGATAGGGCCCACATTCATGAAAATACCTCACTCATGATAGGGCCCACACTCATGAAAATACCCCACTCATGATAGGGACCACATTCATGATAGGGCCCACATTCATGAAAATACCTCACTCATGATAGGGCCCACACTCATGAAAATACCCCACTCATGATAGGGACCACATTCATGATAGGGCCCACATTCATGAAAATACCTCACTCATGATAGGGCCCACACTCATGAAAATACCCCACTCATGATAGGGACCACATTCATGATAGGGCCCACATTCATGAAAATACCTCACTCATGATAGGGCCCACACTCATGAAAATACCCCACTCATGATAGGGACCACATTCATGATAGGGCCCACATTCATGAAAATACCTCACTCATGATAGGGCCCACACTCATGAAAATACCCCACTCATGATAGGGACCACATTCATGATAGGGCCCACATTCATGAAAATACCTCACTCATGATAGGGCCCACACTCATGAAAATACCCCACTCATGATAGGGACCACATTCATGATAGGGCCCACATTCATGAAAATACCTCACTCATGATAGGGCCCACACTCATGAAAATACCCCACTCATGATAGGGACCACATTCATGATAGGGCCCACATTCATGAAAATACCTCACTCATGATAGGGCCCACACTCATGAAAATACCCCACTCATGATAGGGACCACATTCATGATAGGGCCCACATTCATGAAAATACCTCACTCATGATAGGGCCCACACTCATGAAAATACCCCACTCATGATAGGGACCACATTCATGATAGGGCCCACATTCATGAAAATACCTCACTCATGATAGGGCCCACACTCATGAAAATACCCCACTCATGATAGGGACCACATTCATGATAGGGCCCACATTCATGAAAATACCTCACTCATGATAGGGCCCACACTCATGAAAATACCCCACTCATGATAGGGACCACATTCATGATAGGGCCCACATTCATGAAAATACCTCACTCATGATAGGGCCCACACTCATGAAAATACCCCACTCATGATAGGGACCACATTCATGATAGGGCCCACATTCATGAAAATACCTCACTCATGATAGGGCCCACACTCATGAAAATACCCCACTCATGATAGGGACCACATTCATGATAGGGCCCACATTCATGAAAATACCTCACTCATNATGATAGGGCCCACACTCATGATAGGGCCTACACTCATGAAAATACCTCACTCATGATAGGGCCAACACTCATGAAAATACCCCACTCATGATAGGGCCCACACTCATGAAATTACCCCACTCATGATAGTGCCCACACTCATGAAATTACCCCACTCATGATAGGGCTCACACTCATGAAATTACCCCACTCATGATAGTGCCCACACTCATGAAATTACCCCACTCATGATAGGGCCCACACTCATGAAATTACCCCACTCATGATAGGGCCCACACTCATGATAGGGCCAACACTCATGATAGGGCCCACTCTCATGATAGGGCCCACACTCATGAAATTACCCCACTCATGATAGGGCCCACACTCATGAAATTACCCCACTCATGATAGGGCCCACACTCATGAAACTATCTTCAAGTCATACCACCCCCTATAGTCTACTAATCTTCAAGTCATTATACCCACTCCGTATGAAACCACAATATCAATAAACTTCCTGCAATAGTAAGCTCCTCTATCGTAGTCCAATGTAGACCCCGTCTACAATACTAAGCCATATCAAACAAGAATAAACTCCCTGCAATCAATCAAATGTTCATGTACTTACTCTTTGTATCTTCTGGCTAGAACAACCTTCAGGACTGGGCTGTACTCGCCGGGTCGTAAATTGAAGAGTGGGACGAACGAGCCTTGGTGTAACTGCATCTGATGTGTCCAGTGATTCTGATGGGACTCAAATACGACGCCCACAACAGTACTGGAGTTACGACTTACCTGCCCCCTGCGGGCAAGACGGAGTCTTCCACCTGGACAGCGCGTGATGTGGGACGTCATCGACGTGTATGGACAAACACCCTCCACCCCCCACCCCACCCCCTTTTAGCCCCAGGTGACTAGAAACACTATTTAAACTAGGTGATTCTAAAGACGAATCAACTATTAAACTGGACGCCTTCAGGAGAAGTCATGTCCTAAACTATTAAACTGGACGCCTTCAAGAGAAGTCATGTCCTAGACTATTAAACTGGACGCCTTCAGGAGAAGTCATGTCCTAGAATATTAAATTGGATGTCTTCAGGAGAAGTCATGTCCTAGACTATTAAACTGGACGCCTTCAGGAGAAGTCATGTCCTAGACTATTAAACTGGACGCCTTCAGGAGAAGTCATGTCCTAAACTATTAAATTGGACGCCTTCAGGAGAAGTCATGTCCTAAACTATTAAACTGGACGCCTTCAGGAGAAGTCATGTCCTAGACTATTAAACTGGACGCCTTCAGGAGAAGTCATGTCCTAGACTATTAAATTGGACGCCTTCAGGAGAAGTCATGTCCTAAACTATTAAATTGGACGCCTTCAGGAGAAGTCATGTCCTAGACTATTAAACTGGACGCCTTCAGGAGAAGTCATGTCCTAAACTATTAAATTGGACGCCTTCAGGAGAAGTCATGTCCTAAACTATTAAATTGGACGCCTTCAGGAGAAGTCATGTCCTAAACTATTAAATTGGACGCCTTCAGGAGAAGTCATGTCCTAAACTATTAAATTGGACGCCTTCAGGAGAAGTCATGTCCTAAACTATTAAATTGGACGCCTTCAGGAGAAGTCATGTCCTAAACTATTAAATTGGACGCCTTCAGGAGAAGTCATGTCCTAAACTATTAAATTGGACGCCTTCAGGAGAAGTCATGTCCTAAACTATTAAATTGGACGCCTTCAGGAGAAGTCATGTCCTAAACTATTAAATTGGACGCCTTCAGGAGAAGTCATGTCCTAAACTATTAAATTGGACGCCTTCAGGAGAAGTCATGTCCTAAACTATTAAATTGGACGCCTTCAGGAGAAGTCATGTCCTAAACTATTAAATTGGACGCCTTCAGGAGAAGTCATGTCCTAAACTATTAAATTGGACGCCTTCAGGAGAAGTCATGTCCTAAACTATTAAATTGGACGCCTTCAGGAGAAGTCATGTCCTAAACTATTAAATTGGACGCCTTCAGGAGAAGTCATGTCCTAAACTATTAAATTGGACGCCTTCAGGAGAAGTCATGTCCTAAACTATTAAATTGGACGCCTTCAGGAGAAGTCATGTCCTAAACTATTAAATTGGACGCCTTCAGGAGAAGTCATGTCCTAAACTATTAAATTGGACGCCTTCAGGAGAAGTCATGTCCTAAACTATTAAATTGGACGCCTTCAGGAGAAGTCATGTCCTAAACTATTAAATTGGACGCCTTCAGGAGAAGTCATGTCCTAAACTATTAAATTGGACGCCTTCAGGAGAAGTCATGTCCTAAACTATTAAATTGGACGCCTTCAGGAGAAGTCATGTCCTAAACTATTAAATTGGACGCCTTCAGGAGAAGTCATGTCCTAAACTATTAAATTGGACGCCTTCAGGAGAAGTCATGTCCTAAACTATTAAATTGGACGCCTTCAGGAGAAGTCATGTCCTAAACTATTAAATTGGACGCCTTCAGGAGAAGTCATGTCCTAAACTATTAAATTGGACGCCTTCAGGAGAAGTCATGTCCTAAACTATTAAATTGGACGCCTTCAGGAGAAGTCATGTCCTAAACTATTAAATTGGACGCCTTCAGGAGAAGTCATGTCCTAAACTATTAAATTGGACGCCTTCAGGAGAAGTCATGTCCTAAACTATTAAATTGGACGCCTTCAGGAGAAGTCATGTCCTAAACTATTAAACTGGACGCCTTCAGGAGAAGTCATGTCCTAGACTATTAAACTGGACGCCTTCAGGAGAAGTCATGTCCTAGACTATTGTATTAGACGCCGTCAGGATAAGTCTGGTCCTGGACTTGGACATTTCAGGATGTTTTCGTATTTTCTATATATTTATTACATCGATATTATTTTAATAGACTTGAACTATGGCTTGATTAATTTTGAAATTAAAGTAACGTAATTATTGGAATAAACCTGTCTAAGCAACGTAAACTATTTGCTAAAATTAATATTGTTTGTAATACTAAATTTTGTAATGAGTACCCTAATTCTTTTTGCCGCCAATTAGGCGCTAGTGTCAGTGAGGTCGCTGAATATATCAGATTGACATATTTTTGAACTAATTTTTGGCTAGAAGTATTTTATTTGAATTATTTGAATTTAACCCACCTCGATGGCGTAGTTGGCTAACGCGCTTGTCGTGTTGAGCTCGACTGCCAAGGACGGGGGGATCGAGGTTCGAATCTCTGTCGGGTGAACTAGGAGTGGTTTTTCCTAAATGTGTTTCCACTCTCCCTCCACGCAAATGTGGGTTCACTTCCTCTTATTCAACCTTCCCCATTCCCAATCTATTAGCGTAATTGTACTATAAGCATATAACCCGAACGGGTAGTAAGACGCGGTGCTAAATAATAATAGTATTAATTAATGTTTTTGTAACAACTTACGTTGTAACAACACTTACCAACTGGGACAGCCAACTGGGACAGCCAACTGGGTCAACACGCGGCACTAACTTGACCAGCGACCTCCGCTCTCGCCAAACATAACAAGCCGACTGAAAAAGCGTCTGCGCCTCGCCAGCCGGCAATGAGGCTCGGCCACGTGTTCGGCCAGCAGAGAAAAGGGGAAGAAGAGTTCCGCTTCCGCCTTCTCCGAGCTTGGAGAACTCTCTAGGTCCGTCCCGAACTTCTCCTCCCCCCTTGTTTGGAATGTTCTCCAACCTTCCCTTCCTTCGATCCGCCCCCCCTTTCTGAGAATTATAGTTTGTATAAATACGTGTGGTACCGGGATCTCAGGTCACTGACTACCCCACCGGCTTGAGGATAAGAGGTGAGGGCAGCGACAGGGTTTCGGGGGAATATTATTATTCTACAAAATTACTATTTCGGCGCCATGGGGGGAATTCTTCTAAATTACAGTTTTGGACTTTGTTATTTAATCATCATTATTTAATATTTGACTATGCTACGCGCTTATCGCGGCTGCAAGCTAGACCGTCGCTTTCGCCACCACTTATATTCAGGGCATAAGCCCCATTTATTTGTAATTCTTATGTTTGCCAATATTAGGTTTTACCCTGGCTTCGAAACCAGGCTAATGTTATTGTCAAATAGAATTGATAGGTTTATATTACTTTGTGGCCGTGTGTCATTGCTATGACGTCACGATTGCTACGAGCGCCAGTATGGAAGTTATATTTATATTAGGGTGGATAACTATAACGTTAAAGTAACCAGTTTAGGGACTAATCATTTTAGCGAAATAACCAAGGAACTATAANCACTCATGATAAGGCCCACACTCATGAAAATACCTCACTCATGATAAGGCCCACACTCATGAAAATACCTCACTCATGATAAGGCCCACACTCATGAAAATACCTCACTCATGATAAGGCCCACACTCATGAAAATACCTCACTCATGATAAGGCCCACACTCATGAAAATACCTCACTCATGATAAGGCCCACACTCATGAAAATACCTCACTCATGATAAGGCCCACACTCATGAAAATACCTCACTCATGATAAGGCCCACACTCATGAAAATACCTCACTCATGATAAGGCCCACACTCATGAAAATACCTCACTCATGATAAGGCCCACACTCATGAAAATACCTCACTCATGATAAGGCCCACACTCATGAAAATACCTCACTCATGATAAGGCCCACACTCATGAAAATACCTCACTCATGATAAGGCCCACACTCATGAAAATACCTCACTCATGATAAGGCCCACACTCATGAAAATACCTCACTCATGATAAGGCCCACACTCATGAAAATACCTCACTCATGATAAGGCCCACACTCATGAAAATACCTCACTCATGATAAGGCCCACACTCATGAAAATACCTCACTCATGATAAGGCCCACACTCATGAAAATACCTCACTCATGATAAGGCCCACACTCATGAAAATACCTCACTCATGATAAGGCCCACACTCATGAAAATACCTCACTCATGATAAGGCCCACACTCATGAAAATACCTCACTCATGATAAGGCCCACACTCATGAAAATACCTCACTCATGATAAGGCCCACACTCATGAAAATACCTCACTCATGATAAGGCCCACACTCATGAAAATACCTCACTCATGATAAGGCCCACACTCATGAAAATACCTCACTCATGATAAGGCCCACACTCATGAAAATACCTCACTCATGATAAGGCCCACACTCATGAAAATACCTCACTCATGATAAGGCCCACACTCATGAAAATACCTCACTCATGATAAGGCCCACACTCATGAAAATACCTCACTCATGATAAGGCCCACACTCATGAAAATACCTCACTCATGATAAGGCCCACACTCATGAAAATACCTCACTCATGATAAGGCCCACACTCATGAAAATACCTCACTCATGATAAGGCCCACACTCATGAAAATACCTCACTCATGATAAGGCCCACACTCATGAAAATACCTCACTCATGATAAGGCCCACACTCATGAAAATACCTCACTCATGATAAGGCCCACACTCATGAAAATACCTCACTCATGATAAGGCCCACACTCATGAAAATACCTCACTCATGATAAGGCCCACACTCATGAAAATACCTCACTCATGATAAGGCCCACACTCATGAAAATACCTCACTCATGATAAGGCCCACACTCATGAAAATACCTCACTCATGATAAGGCCCACACTCATGAAAATACCTCACTCATGATAAGGCCCACACTCATGAAAATACCTCACTCATGATAAGGCCCACACTCATGAAAATACCTCACTCATGATAAGGCCCACACTCATGAAAATACCTCACTCATGATAAGGCCCACACTCATGAAAATACCTCACTCATGATAGGGCCCACACTCATGAAAATACCTCACTCATGATAGGGCCCACACTCATGAAAATACCTCACTCATGATAAGGCCCACACTCATGTAAATACCTCACTCATAATAGGGCCCACACTCATGAAAATACCTCACTCATGATAAGGCCCACACTCATGAAAATACCTCACTCATGATAAAGCCCACACTCATGAAAATACCTCACTCATGATAAGGCCCACACTCATGAAAATACCTCACTCATGATAAGGCCCACACTCATGAAAATACCTCACTCATGATAAGGCCCACACTCATGAAAATACCTCACTCATGATAGTTTCACATTCATGATAAAGTCTTCATTTGTTGACTGATCACTTTTTTTAGCACCGCGTCTTACTACCCGTTTAGTTTACACTCTTATGTACTAATTACGCTAATGGTTTTAGGGATGCGGAAGGTTTAATTTAGAGGAAGTACACCCACATTTGCGTGAAGAGAGAGGGGGGGACACATTTTGGAAACCCCCTCAGTACACCTAACCGAGATTCGAACCTCGATCTCCTCGTGATCAGCCGACTAGTCTATTGCGAGACTAGCGCGTTAGACCACGCGCGATAACTGATAAGGCTTTGAGAGGTGTTTTCTTCTGAGTGAAGTATCTTAAGAGTACATTTAGGGTTGCATTGTAAATGCTAAAAGGGGTGGGATATTTTCAGTGTATGTGGCAACCCTGGTGTTCTAGGGTCGGGTGCGGCAGCGGAAGTCCCCCCCCCCCCCTCAACCCTCGCCTCACCACCCATAGAGCACCACGTGTAGAAGAGTGTCAGGGGTAATGGTGCGTGGTAGTGGTATTGACAGCGCGAGGCTTCACTCCTGACCTCCTGACCGGAGGGAGTCATTTGACCAGTGGTCAGTAGCTAGGTTAGAGATGTTAGGGAGGGATGTTAGATCCAAAGGCCTCGGCTAATTCTCTTGATCGACTTAAATCAGGAGGTTTTAGCATTGATCTATGCAAAAAAAGAAAGGGCAGTTAATCGATCTTTCCAAGATCGATTCAACGATTTAAAAAGAAAGAAAAAAAACCGTTACTATAACCATATTTCATGTATGAATTTGGTACTATATATTTTTGATTAAAAAAACTATTTTAATGGGAGCATTAAATTACTGTATATATACAGTAATATATATATATATATATGTGTGTGTTTGTATGATGTGAGGTTTACATGCTCAATTAATCCTACATTCAATTATTGCTATCACATATAAAACACGTGCTCACTACATCACCTTTATGATTCATATTATAGAGGCGAATTAGTAAAATAGTTTATGTGCTTGATAAGCATGTGTGTTAAGAAACAATAGCACTTTCTAGATACATCAATGCTTGAATAGAATTAAAAAGTTATTTTTTAAGATTTTTTTTTACCCTTGAAAGAGAAGATTAAAATACATTATTTTCAATCATGGGTAAGTAAACACACATACTTTCAATCATGGGTAAGTAAACACACATACTTTCATTGAAAAAAATTTACGAATTTCCATTTTTTTTAAAAAGAATTCCAAGGATTTGTTTACGCTTAATTAATGGAAAAATAAAAGATGTAGTGTGTGATTAGTAAAACATAATGTTAAAATTATAATCTTTACCGCTGCTTTTTGAAATGATAATAAATGTTCAAGGCTTCCAAGGGAAACTCGACTTCCTTACTGGAATTACTAAGATTGCCTTAGGGAATCCCTCCTTGTTGTCTCTATAGTTAGAACTGTCCTAGGGAATCCCTCCTTGTATTGATAGTTAGAACTGTCCTAGGGAATCCCTCCTTGTTGTCTCTATAGTTAGAACTGTCCTAGGGAATCCCTCCTTGTTGTCTCTATAGTTATAACTGTCCTAGGGAATCCCTCCTTGTATCGATAGTTATAACTGTCCTAGGGAATCCCTCCTTGTATTGATAGTTAGAACTGTCCTAGGGAATCCCTCCTTGTTGTCTCTATAGTTATAACTGTCCTAGGGAATCCCTCCTCCTTGTAGGGTCGACGTTAAGATCTCGACGCAATGTTGGTGGTTTCAATCGAGAATGTTCCAACTCGTCAAGTCACCTGTTAGACGAGACAATCCCACAGTTTAAACGTCCCTCAGACTCTCTCATTGAGAAAGATGTGAATCCTTTGACTCCCACACAACCAAAGGACAAATCCCCCCCGTCACTGTGGAACGCCCATAGTCAGTCAATCCAAACACGGACAATACCTCGTAATCAACTTAAATGTGACAAGCTGACGGTGTGAAAAACCAGCAAGGTAACGTCGAGGTTGAACTCCTCCCAACGTCAACTTCAACTGACGCGACTGCAGAGGAAGTTACAATGGGAACCTCACGGGGAGACGATTGAATTCTTCACCAACGGAATAAAAGGCCGTGTTTGCTTGTTGTGGCATGGCCGATGAATGGTGCTGGCCTATGTTTCCTTTGGCCGTTGTGTCAGAAGATAGATCCTACTTGCGGTGAATGTACCGGGCGATTCACTCCTGTTCATTCAAGACAGGCACGTCTTCTTTCTCTTCGGACAGATAAGTACGCTCTGTACCAAATACCCTAGAAACTTAAACACAAAGAAGATTGGGACAGTCCCTGAATTATCAACTACTCCATAAACACCATGTAGGACTGTGAGAAGAAGTGTTTTTATTACTCGTGAGCATAATGAAGTTTGAAAATAACTTTTTATTTTCATTCGAAAGGTTTACCATCTAATTCCATTATGTTCATGAGAAATATTCAAGAACTGTTGAGGTCGCCGTCTGTGGAAAACTAAACTAGATGTAACTGAAGCGATATTTCATTTATTTTGGACAAAAAAAACCTATTTTGAAAACATTCCTTGCATCCCACATCGTTGACCGCGTGGTCTGACGGGCTAGTCCCGCAGTAGACCAGACTGCCGATGACGCGGAAGATCGAGGTTCGAATCTAGGGTTGGATGTACTGAGGATAGTTTTCTCTCAATTTGTTTTCCACTCTCTCTCCCCGCAAATACGGGTGCACTTCCTCTAGATTAAAGCTTCCTTATCCCTAGCACATTAGAGTAATTAGTACAGACGCGTATAATCCGAACGGGTAGTAAGACGCGGTGCCACACACTGCTATGTCGACGAGTTTATTGACCACACACACGCTATCGCCATTGTCAGCGGGACGGACCTTACAATCTGTTGAATTACTATTCAAACACCTTCATATTCTACCTGGAGCGCTATTGTACCGCTTCACTCCTTTCAGAGCCAGGATGATTCGCCAAACTGATTCTTTTTCACCTTTTACTGACGCTGGAACGAGACCTGCGACTCGTGTATGATGCTCGTATGGGCCGGTCTAGCTCTCACCCAGAAGGATAGGGTTCGAGTTTATAACGGTGCACTTTTAGAGAACATCGCCATAGTTGGGAGTTTATTGAGAGGGATGACCTGACGGTTCTCTCTGGGTGTGAAACGTGGTCTCTTACCTTACATGACGAGAACGAATGTTGGGGTGTTTGAAAACAATCAAGTCTCGTAGATTACGGTGGGCAGGACATGTAACGTGATGTAAACAACTTACTTTCACTACCGGGACACCACACATGACCATCTGCACATATTGGGAATATTTTAATAAGCCTATATACAATACAGTCGGATAACCATAGCAAAAACCTTTTGGAGGACATAAAACGTATCGGAGCAAACACTAACGAAGCATAACTAACTTTTTTTTTTTTTGCCATTAAGCTTTAATACCAGTTGTGGCCACCACTGACTAAAATCTTCCAAACTATGTAGACATGATGAGGGGGATAAATTTCAGGAACTGCGCCAGCATTGGCAGAGTAGGATCTACAACGGTGGGGGGAGGCAGGAGGGACCAGAGAATGATGGCGGAGGAGTGGAAGAACGGAGCGCTATTTTATTGTTTTCAATGACTCAACACTAATTAATTAAGCTCTATACAACTCAACAATTTTAATAAAATGTGGTCGACGATAGTATTCCTCTTCGGATCCGGCACCGATCTATCTGATTTCCCAACCCTTCTTTCACCTCTGACAAGACATCTTGTGAATGTGTGGAATGCCAGGCCTCCACCGTGGTTCGGATTCCACGTTAAACTGTAGGTCCTCCATTTCATCTCACAATCACCCTACCATTACACATTAGCGTAAGTGCGTATAACAATAATAATAATAATAGTACTTCACTTATTTTATCATTTTTTTTTCAATTACTGGTCTCTCTTGTTTGAGGAGCTCATATCGACTGAGCAAAGGGGTGTCAACCCCAAACATCCCAACCTCCTTTAGCCGCACGATCGAAACAGGACCAACACAACTGATCTAGAATATTCTGACCATCGTATCAGACCTGCAAATGACCGTGACGGCTATAAAAACACCCTCTGAAAGGTAAACTTTCTCCTGTCCCCGAAGTGTACCTACTGGAAGTGTTGAACTCTAGTTACACTGGCAGCCCCCCCGCCCAGTTTGGAGATGTGTCCAACCCCCTGGCCGACCACTCCTTGCTCCAGCAGCAGCTCCTGGAGACAGTGGTAGACTGCGTGGCACCATCCCTCCTACCTCCCGACAGGAAGTACGACTCCCCCGGCACACTGACAGATAGACAAGGCCGCGGAGAAAGGGCCCCACTGTTCTTACCCCCCTAACCCACCTCCCCTGTCAACCTGCTTTTTAGGGAGAGAGAAAACGTGAAGAAAGATAAATACATAGAACTTGACTTTTCAAGAAACATCTGGGAGAGTTCATCTGTGACTGGGTGGTTTGCTTTGCTTTGCTGATACTGGACAAACTAATGGCGGATGCGTTTTGAGAGCTTTTTGTTTTTTAACATTCCCGCGTCATCTTGTCACGAGTACTAGGAATAGAGTTTTATCGTGAACTTTGGAGGGGGTGGGGAGGGGATGTTTATGTAGGAAGTGGGGGCCTATAATTAAATATTAACACATCTACGTGTGAAAAATATGGTCAGGTCACTCGACAGAGTTTTGAAATTTGTCGGATTCAGCTTGGACTTTAAGCAAAAACAAAAATATGAAAGAAAAATAGGTCCTGTGTTTGATTTCCGTGTCCAAGTGTCGTCTTTCAACTATGATAGAGATACGGATCATGTCCGTAACTATAATATTTCATCCCCCAAGCTTCGTCTCTCGTATTTATTTAATTGTGCAACGCTGCTTTCTTCGATCTCTAATGTCTAGGCTATAGCACTATGTTAATTGTTATTAGAACAATTTCCTTAAATTAATGACATAAGCTTAAATGTTATATGGTCAATTATTATAATGTTATGTAAAACTATGCTACTATAAAGCCACATGGCGGACTCACTCACCGACATTAATATTCACCCACTTCCAGATGAGCTAGAAACTTGACATTTGGCAAACTTACAGCTTCTAGCCTGTAACCGATGGTAAAATTCAAAAAATGTTAAAAATCTTAATTTTTAACTCTCGAAAAGAATTCAAAATGGTGGATCAACTTTGAATTCGGTGCGGTATATACAATACAATATAATACAATATAATACAATACCGGTAACTTAAAGTTGTTACTTTCAAAACAACGCTGAGATTACATTATTTTACATCCACTGGCAAAGAAAACTCACCGGGGGTTTGGGGGCGGAGCCCCCAAAGAGCAGAGCGAGCTATATATATATACATACAGTATAGACCTATATTACGGATGATGTACGAAATCTGGATAATGTCGATTTTAGCCGGGAGATGTCAGCATTAGCCAGGTGCAGGGGATGAAGTCAGAAATAGAAAGTAATTTATCTCATTAATGACACTATCCGGATAATATATACACTACCCGGCAGACTTGGATAACGTGTAATAATATTTGTGAAACTAAGCACGTTTCAATACGAATTATATTTTGAATAAAAATTTTGAAATTGGACAGTAAATTGGATCGTAGCAGTGCTACAATATTCGAACTGCCTCATTTTATTCTTTATTTTACACTAACCTAAACTAACCTAACCTAGCTTAACCTAACCTAAACTAACCTAACCTAGCTTAACCTAACCTAACCTAAACTAACCTAACCTAGCTTAACCTAGCCCCAACCATAGAAACTGCCACTATCCAAGTGCGGGTGGATAATGTCAGTATTATCTGGATAAACTTGGAAAAATATTATTCAATCGTCTCTCCCTCAACATTATCGACGTATTTTGTATAACGTTAACATTATCTGGATAATATTTACTTTATCGTGGTTCGGACTTTACCCATAGTATATATAGACTATATACTATATAATTATAGTATACACATTTGTCAATAATCCAGAATCTAAAATTAATCAAGAAAACAATATTTGAAGGTTTAACAAGCCTTTATCAAAAAAACTTCAAAAATTCTATATGACTAAGAAAATATTTTATTAATCACACTAAAAAAAAAGAACGCAAATTTGATTCTAATTAACTTAAAATTTAATCGTCAAAAACAAAATTCTAACATTGATCTAACACGTTTTTATGATGATAAATGATTACGTATATATATTACCAACATATATCTAAATTTTAAAAATTATAATTTAATATATTATTTATGTATGGTGCACTTAAGCTCAATCTGACCATCATCGATACGTTTAGATAATAATTAAGAATATTTTTTTAGCTGTGATGTGCAAGTATTTTCAACTTTATTTTTGGTTAGTATTTGTAACAAAAATGTCATTCGCTTTGTCGCAGAATTAATTGCATATTCGTTTTGTGACATTATATTTTGTCTGTCACCATTAAAACAACACAATTAGCATAAATTAACAAAATGGCAATGGTGGTGAATAAAAATGTTCACGGGTCACCCCCATTAAATAACTATCTCATTAACTCTTCAAAATTGTTAACGTTTCTATTTATTTACATTGGACACATATCAAAAGATAACCTAATCTGATGACACAGATGGAATTTAGTTTTAACCAGCCACCATAATTATAGCCTTTATTCAATTTGTTTAACTTGTTTTCAATTGATTTTTAAACTGTGGATGGATCATTTTAAATTATAATGCGGAGTAAATAATGTAAATACATTCCGCTAACTAAAATAAATAAAGAAGAGGTAAAATATATTTCCAAAATACCAAATATGGTGATCTAAACTCGGTTACAAATATAGATAAAAATATAATATGTATTAATTAAAGAATTATGACATAAATATATTGTTTTCCCCAATGTGTTTAACTGCCATAAAGGGCTATACTCAAAAACATGTTTTTTCAGCACCAAGTCTTACTAACCGTTCGAGTTATACACCTATACTAATTACACTAATGAGTTGGGGATTAGGAAGGTTTAATTTAGAGGAATTGCGCCTGAATGTGTGTAGGGGAAAAGCGGAAACGCCGGCCAGGATCGAACCTTGATCTCCGCGAGAGTACTGCCTTGTGGCCATTGAAGCAAGTATTCCTTAAAATAAAAAAAATAAAAAATCTTGTTTAAGAAATACTTGTTGCGTGGAATTATTTTAAAATAGGAATTAATTTTTCATTCGAGAGAAGAAGTTTCTCTGAATCTAAACAATAACATGACAAGCTCGTTTCTCCGACAACAATGTTATATTTCGAAAAGTTTCGAACTAAACTTTGTAATTAGTTGATACACCTCCAAGAAAACGCAAACCCTGTAAGTCAAAGCTAAAGTTTCGAAAATTAGTTACAAAGGGATGCTTTCATTTCTGCCCGAGTGATTTTTTGAAGAATAACAAAAGCTGTATTTTAGTAAAAGTGAAGTGTAAATTTGTTGGTGTGATTTACTTTAAAATATAAAATATGTTTTAAATGAAAAAAACATAATTTGTTACTACAAAATTGAAGTAAATAAATGTTTAAGTGACACGTTTATAGGTATTCAAATGTATATTTTATTCTGAAAACTGAAAAACGTCACCTGGACATGGGAATTGGACCGGAAACCTTTGGTTTGGCTGGACCGGGTTTAATTCCCGTGTCCAGGCGACATTTTTCAAATTTTAGAATATTATATCTAGATGCGAGTAAATCCTCACCAAAACAAATATAATAGTTATGGTTATTTGATTCTTAAAAGTATATTTTGTTTAATATTACAACTAATATGACCAACTTCGGTGGCCACATGGTCTAAGGTACTACTTTCGCATTAGAGTGCTGATGATGTGGAGATCGAGGTTCTAATCTCGGTTAGGTGTGATGGGGGAGGTTTTTCTAAAATGGTTTTCCCCTCTTTACTCGCAAATACGGGTAAACTTTCTTTAAATATAACTTTTTAATCCCTAAAACTATGAGTGTAATTAATATATAAGCATACGGTGACCTGGTGGTTCAGGGGTAAGGTGTCGCACTTCTGTGCTGGGGGTCCGGGGTTCAATCCTCGGTCCCGGCACAGATTTATCTGATTACCAAACCCTTCCTTCACCTCTGACAAGACATCTTGTGAATGTGGGGAATGCCAGGCCTCCACCGTGGTTCGGATTCCACGTTAAACTGTAGGTCCTCCATTTCATCTCACAATCACCCTACCATTACACATTAGCGTAAGTGCGTATAACCCGAACGGGTAGTAAGACGCGGTCTTAAAAAATAATTAATATCAATTTTGGAATAAAGTATGTCTATTAAAATTGAAAATACTTTTTAACAAGATTTTCTTTACTACGTCTCATGATGAGCTAGGAATTTACACATTTTAACTCCCCTATGGGTCTGGGAACGAGTAAGCTAGAATTGAGAGGAATTGTATCCGAATTTGCGTGAAGGAAGAAAGGAAAAATCATTTTGAAAAAAATCCTCAGTACGCCCAGACGAGATTTGAACTAGGACCTCTCGGTCACTGACTAATTAGACTAAATGAGCGTGACATTTAGTCCACGCAGGACTACTAATATCCCAGTATTTTATCATAAAGTGAATGTTGTAAATACAATTTTTTTAACTTTATTTTTATCCCCGGTACGAGCTGTATTAATATAAAACTAACTCAGATTGACTGTATCAAGTCCACATTTACAGGTTTTCAAAGATGTACGTCTAAACAATTTGAAAGCTCATAAAGTAAATCCGGGAATCATCGGATTGAAGGGTACCAGGGAAAAAGGAGGAAAGTTTAATTCTACCTCAAATTAAGTAAGTGCTATCACCTGCTAGACAATCTTTATACCTTTATCTTGTACTTTAAATCAGGTTAAAATAAGCCTCTGTCATATATATATATTTAAATATATATATATATATATATATATATATATTTTAAGTATTTGCTGGGGTCTTTATGGGTTTTGAGGTATTAAAAGATTGTCTTGGAAATATGTGTAATGTCCTTCTCCCCCTATTTCCCCTGCACTCTTCATATACAATAACTCTACAAAAGCATTCATTACGATTTATGTTATTAGATAATCAGTCATTTTGTTCGGGTTCAAATTTGAGCTATTTAAAGTGCACTTTATCAACAAACGGATTAAATCAACCCACGAGAACTTCTATGAGCGAGAGCGAAAGGTCCTATCGATTTTGCCGGGAAATGTATTTTTCTATACCTTCCAGGGTTCTTTTACAAGCCACAATCGACATGGGACCGACGACTTTACTTTCATACACGAAGGAAGTTGTGCTACGGATTTTTATCGCTAAAAATATGCGCCGAGCCCAGCTGGGTTTGAACCCACGAACATTGGGTTCTGAAGCGAGCACTTTAACCCAAAAACACCGAGGTCGACGATATATTGATCAAACATAGAGTGGCATTATTTACAAATCTGATGTTTCAATCAAGAGACCATAACAATCATTATTTTATTTTGAATAAATTATTGTGTGAGCAGATTTAATTCTAATTACCAAACCCTTCCTTCACCTCTGACAAGACAACTTGTGAATGTGGGGAATGCCAGGCCTCCACCGTGGTTCGGATCCCACGTTAAACTGTAGGTCCTCCATTTCATCTCACAATCACCCTACCATTACACATTAGCGTAAGTTCGTATAACCCGAACGGGTAGTAAGACGCGGTGCTAATAATAATGATAATAATTTAACAGTTTTTAATAGTTCTCCACTCTTTTTTCCTACGCGGTTACACTTCCTCTAAATCCAATCCACCTCATCCGTAGCATATTAACGTAATTAGGACGTCATATGCGTCCCCCCCGAAACTCTGTTTCGGAGAGGGAACGTATTTCGGTATATCCGATCTCCCCCTCCCCCCTAGCTGTTGGAGGTCAGTGTTCCCCCTCCCCCCGTTGCCCCAGTGGGTCATGCTGGGGGTAAGAGAAGTCCTCTGTATCCATTTGACACTACACTCTACTCTGGCGCGCACTTCACATCAAAGGGAAGCCTCCTATAAATATATACACACACATGAAATACATTCTCGCGGTGTGCGCGAGTTGTTTCTTCTTGTGGTCCCTCTTTGAATTCTACCAGCGCCTGTGCGCCCGACCTTCCTCCGGCCTCTCTCTCTCTCTCTCTCTCCCTCTCTCCACCGCTTCTTTCGGCTCCCACACGCTTCCTGTGCGCGATGGTTTGTGGGAATATTTACTAGATTCACTCGCTATTAACTTTACTGAAGACTCGTCCGTATCCTTTAGTTGAGTGAGTGGCGCGTCCGTCTTTACAGCTCATGGACCCAGCTTCGATCCCCGCCCGGCATTGCCGTAAATAATATGTTGCTTGATTGTCTTACTACCCGTCCGGGTTATACGTTTATATACTAATTACGATACTGGTTTTTACTGATTAAGAAGGTTATATTTATAGAAAGTGTCCCTGCACTTGCGTGAAGGGAGAGTGGAAAACCATTTTGGGAAAAACCACTCTTAGTACGCCCGACTGAGATTCGAACCTCGATCTTCCCGTCATCGTCAGTCTAGTTTACTGCATGAGTAGCGCCTTAGACCGCGTGACCACCGAAGTGGCTGCATATGACTTCATTACGCTAATGTGTTAGGGATGAATGCTGTAGGGACTACTTAGAGGATGTGTACCCTCAATTGCGTGGGACAAATAGTGCGAAATCATAGAGTAAAACCCACCATAATTACACCCGCCTGGGCTTTGAACCCCGATCTCCCCATCACTGACAGTCAAGTATGTTGCGAGAGTGGTGCCTTAGACCATTCGACCACCGAAGTGGGTAAATAATATGTTATTGGTTGAAATTGGGGTCTCCCCTTTGCCCGGGGGATGATTGATGAATAAGATTGTTTTGACAGCTAAAAGCGACCAGAAAGCAACCAACATATGGTCTTGCAGATAATATGGTTTGGCGGATGGATACATGAAAGTAGATCTGGTAGCCTTATATAAATGTCAGTTACCTACACTCCTACCGTAGATATGGTATAGTATTCCAACTACCCTGGTTCCAATCCTGGTGCGGTGAAACATTATTTGATCATCAATTTATTCTCTTTCATTTTTTTTTATTCCTCTGTTGGTTAGTAAAGATACTAACAACGGATAAGGGGTGAGAAGGATAAATCAGAGGAAATGCACACGCATAGACGTGAAGATAATTATAAAACCACAGTAGAATCTATCCTTAGTTCCCTGCTCGGTATTCGAACCGGCATCAATGACGACCAGTGTAATTAGAGTTTGTCACCTTGGACCAGTGGAATGTGCTGAGGGTTCTAGCGGCACACTAGTATGTGTTGTGGGCTCTCACGGCACCCTAGTATGTGTTGCGGGCTCTCACGGCACCCTAGTATGTATTGTGAGTTCTCGCGGCACCCTAGTATGTGTTGTGAGTTCTCGCGGCACCCTAGTATGTGTTTCGGGCTCTCACGGCACCCTAGTATGTGTTGCGGGCTCTCGCGGCACCCTAGTATGTGTTGCGGACTCTCACGGCACCCTAGTATGTGTTGCGGGCTCTCGCGGCACACTAGTATGTGTTGCGGGCTCTCGCGGCACACTAGTATGAGTTGCGGGCTCTCACGGCACCCTAGTATGTGTTGTGAGTTCTCGCGGCACCCTAGTATGTGTTTCGGGCTCTCACGGCACCCTAGTATGTGTTGCGGACTCTCACGGCACCCTAGTATGTGTTGCGGGCTCTCACGGCACCCTAGTATGTGTTTCGGGCTCTCACGGCACCCTAGTATGTGTTGCAAGCCCTCGCTCTCCTCATTGGGAGAAAATTTGAAAAAATTTATTTTGTGGGAGGGAATTTTAGAAGATCTGCACATAGTTCTGCGCTAATTATATGAGTTTCAAGGCTCAATTTTAGCACCAACAAAAAGTTTTTGGAAAATTAAAAAAACAAAAATTGAGTTGATTGAGGACCTATTGAGAAAAATATTAAATTTTTAACAAGTTTATTGAACAAACAGAGAATGGGAGTAAACCCACATTTTATAATTTATATCTCTGTTAATTTTGATATTATTATTATTATTATTATTATTAGCACCGTGTCTTACTACCCGTTCGGGTTGTGCGCACTTACGCTAATGTGTAATGGTAGGGTGATTGTGAGATGAAATGGAGGACCTACAGTTTAACGTAGGATCCGAACCACGGTGGAGGTCTGGCATTCCTCACATTCACAAGATATCTTGTCAGAGGTGAAGGAAGGGTTTGGCAATCAGATAAATCTGTGCCGGGACCGAGGATTGAACCCCGGACCCCAGCATAGAAGTCCGACACCTTACCCCTAGACCACAAGGTCCCCTAATTTTGATATTGATGATTAAATTTTTTTTTAATAGCAAAGTGTGGCGAAATCCAGAAGACACAATTTTATTTTTTTTATAAAAATTAACGAAAAAAGTAAATATTTAAAAGTGATAAAGGGGGCTGAAGTTCCCCCCTTATCAACCATTTATGTGCACTCAGGACTAAGTACTGAAGACAGCACTAGGGAAGAGTCGCGCATGCGCAGAGCTACTTCTCTCGGTTGAAGATTTGTCCTCTATTCGAAAACAAATCGAAATTTTGTCGAAGAAACTACAAAATTCTCATTAATTACTCAAACTCTTTGATCGTAAACCATTACATTCTCTAGAAAATAAATATATTAAAACTTTCGAACATTTTTATCTTATTTCTTTAAATAAAAGGTGACCTGGCGGTCTAGGGGTAAGGTGTCAGACTTCTGTGCTGGCGGCCGGGGTTCAATCCTTGGTCCCGGCACAGATTTATATGATTACCAAACCCTTCCTTCACCTCTGACAAGACATCTTGTGAATGTGGGGAATGCCAGGCCTCCACCGTGGTTCGGATCCCACGTTAAACTGTAGGTCCTCCATTTCATCTCACAATCACCCTACCATTACACATTAGCGTAAGTGAGTATAACCCGAACGGGTAGTAAGACGCGGTGCTAATAATAATAATAATAATTTAAATAAAAATAGTGTTAAATGGAATTACTTTTGATTAATTTCTTATCAACAATAAAATAACGTCCAGAATTTAACGGTACACCATTTGAGAACCCCTGCGCTTAGCTGAACAAGCAACCACGAGTCTCACTTAAGTGTAAGTTACCGAGCTGAGTTCTAGTCGTTGTGCTTGTCATATAACTAATGCACATTAGTTATGATATAAAAACAAACAATTTGAACACCAGTAAATTACAGACAGCACTAAACATCTCAAGAAATGAAACACGATAGTTTTAAAAGAGTTTTTTTTTTTTTTTTTTGTTAAACAAAAATTGCTAAGCTTCCCCTCCGGTTCTCTTGTCTTGAATCCCAACCGACCTTCCGTATCCCCTTCAGGGTGGTGTTTTAAGGGCTAATGACTGAAGAAGGTGACAATTTGAAACATGTGTGAGCGAGGGAGTTTGCCCCTGTAAGATTTATGGGCGTCGTGACCATGCATCATTCCTCTTGTAGAGACCAAGGTCACCCGATCTGTTGCGACTGGATGACAGCTTCGCTTTCTCACCAACCTCATCTTCTTCCTTAGAGTGCAAACAGCTTCCATTAACATCCTGAAATCCTGATCAGGAATGTTAGACTTACATCCTACATACGTTATATCCATGATTCTGTGCGTGGGCGCAAGGAGAATTTAATTTTTGGGGGTGAGAGAGTTTTCAAAATCGTAAGTTTATGACATGATATTAAGAATTACTATTACACCCTAAAAAAAATAAGAAAATTGCCATTTTATAATGTGGTTGTGAAACCATTTGTCCAAAAGAGGAGGGGGGGGGGCAAAAACAGAAGTTTTAGGGCCCTTATACCCTCCTCTCCCCAGTTAACGGTATCAAATTTGATCCACCTAGAAGCTATTTGGAGAAGTCCTTACTCAGAAGTTTTTTTGTAAATGTTGTTGTTTCTAAAATCTATTTTAAAAAGTGCTCACCAGATTTTGTTTTATAAATTAGATTCCCTAAAATCTATTTGAAGTGATCGCCCAGAATATTTTTGAAATTTGGAATGCCCTAGATAGAAGCTATTTGGAGTGTCCTCTTACGAGTATTTTTTTAAGAATCCATTTAGAGGGATATTCACATGTGGTTGTTTTTTAATTAAATTCCTCTTTAAAGGTAATCTTAATGCTTCACATTAAACACTTGTGAAAATATCAGGGGTGTTTGAACCCCACGAACCCCACGAACCCCACCTCCCTACTCCCATGATTCTTTGCGACCCACGGACCTTTGGATAAGGCAACGCAACACACGGTATGATTCTTATTTTTATAAACGTTGTAGAATTACATAGTTTGGAAATATGAAATTTAGGATTTATCCATTATTTGCGACCGCCTCGGTGGCGTAGTTGGCTAACGCGCTAGTCGTGTTGAGCTAGACAGCTGAGGACGGGGAGATCGAGGTTCGAAATTCGGTCGGATGAACTGGGGGTGGTTTTTCCTAAATGTTTTTCCACTCTCCCTCCACGAAAATGCGCGTTCACTTCCTCTAATTCAACCTTCCAAATTCCTAATCTATTAGCGTAATTGGTACTTAAAGCGTATAACCCGAACGTGTAGCAAGACGTGGTGCTAAATAAATAATACTAATTACACTCATAGTTTAAGGATGACCCGACCTGGACTCAAACTCTGACCCACCCGGTCACCGACAAGCCAATCTATTGCGAAGATGAAGAGTTAGACAGAGCGGCCACCTAAGCTCGTAATAGAATACTTCATAACTTGCAAGGATTAGCGACAAGAAAAAAAAGTCTGTCGTAGCTTTAATTTCCTTGATCCCTCCATAAATCACGGGGTCACGTTGTGTAGCCTATAAAGGGACCGAGCTCAATTCCTGACAGGGCCGGGAATTCCCCGAGATCCCTGGTATTCTTTTATCTCACATATTCTCTCGTTATTCAAAGTGTGGTGTGTTTTCTCACGACACCCCCTCCCCGACCGTTTGATAATTCAAGTGACGCCGTACCAATATCGGAGCAACTACACCACGCAAGGTGACATATGAAGACAGTTGAAGTGGAAAGACGCGCACGGCCTTGTGGGTTGTATCTATTAGGTCCTCGTAAATAACTCTGATAAGTGCATCTCCCCCTTACGTGTAAGTATGTTAGTGTACACTACAAGAGCAGAAACCGTGGTACCCCCGACTGTGCCCCTTGTTGTAGGCCAGCCGGCTAACAGATGCAACAGAATGTCCGAACATTTTCAAGTTTAATTAGAGACTATAACTCGATATTGAATACCAGCTGAACTGATGACGTGCAGGGCTAGATAGGATGGGGCACAGACCAGACAAAATGGACTGAATTTAGTCCCCCCCCCCCCCCAC
>CABEEJ010004884.1:38030-57429 GCA_901482245.1 Timema douglasi
CCCCCCACACACTTTAGTTTCCCATTTATCTCTCCAGGCAAATGCAGAACTTTATTAAAGTTTACTCTTCTTCGCTGCTCCCTTAGCTTGGAATTTTTTCTATTTTTTTTTAACAGTGAATACTTATTTACTCTATGGAATTACGAACTCGATATTTCATTGCCACGCTTACTAAAGTATGCCACCTATCCCTATCTTGAGCTGGTTCTATCCAGTCCACCTCATTACACCCTATCTCTCTATCTTGAGCTAGTAATAACCAGTCCACCTCATTACACCCTATCCCTATATTGAGCTAGTTCTATCCAGTCCACCTCATTACACCATATCCCTATCTTGAGCTGGTTCTATCCAGTCCACCTCATTACACCCTATCTATCTATCTTGAGCTAGTAATAACCAGTCCACCTCATTACACCTTGTCTCTCTATCTTGAGCTGGTTCCATCCAGTCCACCTTATTACACCCTATCCCTATATTGAGCTAGTTCTATCCAGTCCACCTCATTACACCCTGTCTCTATCTTGAGATAAGTTATATCCAGTCCACCTTATTAAACCCTATCCCTATCTTGAGATAGTTATATCCAGTCCACCTCATTACACCCTGTCCCTATCTTGAGATAGTTATATTAAGTCCACCTCATTACACCCTATCTCTATCTTGAGATAGTTATATCCAGTCCACCTTATTACACCCTATCCCTATATTGAGCTAGTTCTATCCAGTCCACCTCATTACACCCTGTCTCTATCTTGAGATAAGTTATATCCAGTCCACCTTATTAAACCCTATCCCTATCTTGAGATGGTTATATCCAGTCCACCTCATTACACACTATCTTGAATCTATCCATCTTAAAATAGATGTCTAGAATGTGGAATAAATTCTGGGTACCTTCATTCACAGTTTCTTAAATTATGAGTCATGACCCCCAAACCCTCGAGATGTCGCGATAAGGATTAAGGGGGGTAGCAGTCAGCGAACTAAATATTTATCAAGGAACTATTGAAATTATGAAACACTACAACCTTTCATTCTATATTGGTTTATTTTTTTAAAAATATAAACGTCGTATGAAATGTTTACAAGAAGGAACCCAATTTTAATAATCATTTGTAAGCCTAAGTAGGATAAACTATTGGTTTAATTTCGTTATCTGCATATATTAAGTTTGGAAATTATAAATATGAACATAATATGAAATATAATTACTGCGTGGGGACTATGCATTTTTTCCACTAATTAATTATTTCTATGCGTATAACCCGAACGGGTAGTAAGACGCGGTGCTAATAATAATAATTACTTCTATTTTTCACTTGATTCAAAACCGTTCAAAAAATATATACTAGCTTCTAATAAAAAAAACTCAGTTAATACCAACCATTCTTGCCCGGGTTCCCTAATTTATTTGTGTCTTAAGGAAAGGGGTCACAAATAAAAACAGTTGAAGAACTTGTGCCTTAGCCGACAAAACAGCAGCGCATCGGGTCAAAGGTCGAAAATTCAAATACCTACCCAGAACAATTTTTAAACAAAATATTTTTAAGATACTTATAATCTAGAGCAGAGGCGGTCAAACGGTCAAACGCGGGTGCAAGTTTGGTCAAGCGATTAAAAAGGACCCGCCTCCGTGGCGTAGTTAGTTAACGCGCTAGTCGTGTTGAGCTAGACTTAATCCATTAGTGTAATTAGTACTTAAGTGTATAGCCCGAACGGGTAGTAAGACGCGGTGCTAAATGAAAAAAAAAAATGTTAAAAAATAAAAAGGACCGAGAGAAAGAAAATGAAAGAGAGGGTTTGAAGATTTTTCTGAAATAAACATTATAAAATCTAAATATCTAAGTTGTCTGATTGATGAACATTTACAATCATGCCTTCCTCGTTTATGACAGTAATTAAGAACTCTCACTCAACAAACTAAACTAAGATTATGCGGTATCATGCGTCAACTTCAAAATCAAATGCTTAATGAGAAAATACGTTTTTTTAGGCTAGTTATGAAAAACTAAGCCTCAGTGTGGGAAAGGCCTATAGGTTTTTATGTGCAATATAATTTTACTGATAGAACACAAAGGTGACCTGGCGGTCTAGGGGGTAAGGTGTCAGACTTCTGTGCTGGCGGCCGGGGTTCAATCCTCGGTCCCGGCACAGATTTATCTGATTGCTTCACCTCTGACAAGACATGTATTAATCACATCTTGTGAATGTGTGGAATGCCAGGCCTCCACCGTGGTTCGGCTCCCACGTTAAACTGTAGGTCCTCCATTTCATCTCACAGTCACCCTACCATTACACATTAGCGTAAGTGCGTATAACCCGAGCGGGTAGTAAGACGCGGTGCTAATAATAATAATAATAATAATAATAATAATAATAATTAGAACACAAAATGGGTTATCAATATTTTTTGGCCAATGAAACCAACAATATAAGTCTATGGTTCCGTGGTAGGTCGCGATACATTTTCCCTCTCCGGGGTAGATCCCAAGATTAAAATGTCTGGCCACTTCTGATCCAGAGAATGTACCTCTTAATAAATATTATTACTAGATGACAGCGACCCAATCCACGTTGGTGGTCGGCACAAGTTTGATCTGAATTATTACCGGAAAATACCAGGGAAGAGTCGTCCTTTATTAGAAATAGAGCCAGATATTGCTCCTCGGTGTTTGGACAGAGGAGACCGTTATCATCGAGAGGATGAGTTGCGAGGGAAGGTCCTGACAGGATGAGTTGCCAGGGAAAGTCCTGACAGGATGAGTTGCGAGACAGGTCGAACAACCTGGTCGACATCATAGCCAACACGGGCAGAAGGCGGAAAGGGGGTACTTCGTTCCAGGGACTGGACCATTTGTTGAGAACTACAGAGCAAACCCAAGAGGAAATGATCAGAATACGAATTTCAAGGGAAAGTATCGGGCACCCACTTTGGGGAGGGGGGGGGGGGGAAGNGGGGGGGTGAAGAAATTGGATGATGCATATTCCGCATCGGTGGTTGTGTGGTATAGCGCGTCACTTTTGTGTTGGACTGTATTTCTTATAACGGGGATATCGGGGCTCGAATCCTACTGAGGGTGGTTTTTACCTAAATGGTTCCTCCCTTTCCCTTCACTTAAATGCGCGTACATTTCCTCTATTACTCTACCTTCCTCATCCCTACCTCGTTAGTATAATTAATGTAATCGTGTAGTAATAACCGGTATTCAGAGAAATAAATAAAAAACTTGTAGTGCATTAATAAACCACCAAATAGCAGTTGGATGGGATCGATCCCAAGGCCCTCCATGTTCAGAAGGCCAGGCACACTATCTGGGCGGCTGAACTTTATTATATTTGTGGCCTGGTACTCGGTGTACGATAACAGTGCTTGCCCTTCAATTCTCAACTAATGCACCAGCATTCGCCTGGTTATAAGATGGGAGAATCACTCATAGCTTTAGCAACTGTTTGAGCTTTGAGATAAGGTTCACCCACCTCGATGGCTGCATGGTCTAAGGCTCTACTCTTGCAATGGACTAGACTGCCGATGAGGAGGAGATCGGGGTTCGAATCTCTGGTTGTATGTACTGAGGATGATTTTTTTCCAAACGGTTTCCCACTCTTCTTCCACGTAAATGCGGGTACACTTCCTCTTAATAAAAACTTCATAATACTTAAAACCATTAGCGTAATTAGTAACTACATAAGAGTATATCCCGAACGGGTAGTAAGACGCGGTATGCTAAAGAAAAGTACTCTGGGAACCAAACTAAACGTGAGAATCTCTATTATTGGTACGTTCACCCCCAAAGTTACTTATTCTAAGAGACGGGGGCTTGGAGGATAATGCACCCGCATTAGCTTGAACAGGATACGGGAACATTTCACTGACAATTCAATTCTAGAAAAATACCATCAGTGAATCGGCCGAGATTCAAACCTCAACCTCCCCGTCCCTGGTAATCCAGTTTATCGAGAGAGAACCTGACGTTTTAAATTGTCTGACCACCAGTGCGGGTAATCAAATTAACGTCAGACCCCCAGCAAATCACTGTAATTTATGACGACTATTCCTAAATCACTGTAATATGTGACGACTATACCTAAATTACTGTAATTTGTGACGACTATTCCTAAATCACTGTAATTTGATGACGGCTATTCCTAAATTACTGTAATTTGTGACTATTCCTAAATCACTGTAATATGTGACGGCTATTCCTAAATTACTGTAATTTGTGACTATTCCTAAATTACTGTAATTTGTGACTATTCCTAAATCACAGTAATATGTGACGACTATACCTAAATTACTGTAATTTGTGACGACTATTCCTAAATTAAAAAAAGCGAAGAGGGTTGTTTATGTGTTGTTTACGAAAGCACATTTTAGTAAGTCGTCACAACGAGTCAAGCTGTGTAATATTTCCTCCCCCTAGAGGCGCTGTAATCGGTGACGTGTTTAGACGTCCAAGACAAGGCGACTATAATATCTTGTCTCTTCCCTTCCCCGCCTGGCGCGCTGCCGTGTGATTTGTCACCGCGGCTAATGGGGCCTTATGGGTTCGGTTACTGCCTTGCTGTTTTAATATCATCAGGGATAAATCAGACCGGGGGGAGGGGGATGTAACCTCTTAAGTAATTTAAGTCTTCTAATGTAGTCAAGTCCTCGATGTTTAGCCTTTAATTTAAACTTATTTATTTTTCATCGCTATCCTTAACACAAGGTTTATTAACAGTTTAATTTATGTGATATTATTTAGTAATGGTTTAGGGGCAGTTCACCCTTATCGGAGTGGATAAAGAATGGACATGAAAACATTATTATTATTATTATTATTATTATTATTAGCACCGCGTCTTACTACCCGTTCGGATTATACGCACTTACGCTAATGTGTAATGGTAGGGTGATTGTGAGATGAAATGGAGGACCTACAGTTTAACGTGGAATCCGAACCACGGTGGAGGCCTGGCATTCCTCACATTCACAAGATGTCTTGTCAGAGGTGAAGGAAGGGTTTGGTAATCAGATAAATCTGTGCCGGGACCGAGGATTGAACCCCGGCCTCCAGCATAGAAGTCTGACACCTTACCCCCTAGACCGCCAGGTCACCGACATGAAAACAGATTTAAATCATGTAGCGAAACCACTCGCATGTGGACCCAGCTGGGATTCGAACCACGATAGTGGCATTGAAGTGCAATTTAAATATAACTATACCCTCCTCAGTGGAGAAGTTAGCTAACGCGCTAGTTTCGTGTTGAGCTAGACTGTTGAGGATGGGGAGATAGAGGTTCTAATCTCGGTCGGGGGAACTGAGGGCGGTTTTCCCTAAATGGTTTTCCTCTCTCTCTCACCGCACAAATGTGGGTTCACTTCCTCTAAATTCAACCTTCCCAATTCCTAACCCATTAGCGTAATTGGTTCTTAGGCGTACAACCTGAACGGTTAGTAAGACGTGGTGTTATAATTTAATTAATTACCACCTTAATGTGGGGAATGCCAGGCCTCCACCGTGGTTCGGATTCCACGTTAAACTGTAGGTCCTCCATTTCATCTCACAATCACCCTATCACAATCACCCTACCATTACACATTAGCGTAAGTGCGTATAACCCGAATGGGTAGTAAGACGCGGTGCTAATAATAATAATAAATTAGTTACCACGTGGTCACCAGTATGCATATGGCTAAACTAGCAATTTTGGATCATTATAAAAATACAAAACTAACATATTATGCCTTAAAAAACAAAGATCTAAAAAAATACTTTTTTATTATTCAAGATATTAATGAGTGTAGCTACTTTAATAAAATAGCTAGAAGAACTTCAGGATAATAACTAGTTTACTATTTCAAGACAGTAACTAATGGAAAAACTTCCTTCTTAGTTTTTCTTCTTACAGTGGGGTGACATGGTGGTCTAGAGGTAAGGTGTCAGATTTCTGTGCTGGGGGCCGGGGTTCAATCCTCGGTCCCGGCTTAGATTTATCTGATTACCAAACCCTTCCTTCACCTCTGACTAGACATCTTGTGAATGTGGGGAATGCCAGGCCTCCACCATGGTTCGGATCCCACGTTAAACTGTGGGTCCTCCATTTCATCTCACAATCACCCTACCATTACACATTAGCGCACGTGCGTATAACCCGAACGGGTGGTAAGACGCGGTGCTAATAATAATAATAATAATAATAATTCTTACAGTGTAGGGATCTCAGTATTTTTGTTTCTCGCCGAAGCTAACCACCCTGAGCCACTAAATAACATGCACACAAAGTAGAATAAATATTGTTCTTATCAATGACCAATATTAAGTCTTACTCACGAATACTACCTTGAATCGAAACGGTGCCTATGCCTTTTGTCATTCATCAATATTTTTTGGCACTTATGGTACATGCATGAGCCAACTATATACTAATGAGTGAGAAAATGGCATAGACCCTTTTGTTCGCCGCGACCAAGGAGGCTTTCGACAGCAAGAGGTAACGGCCGACCTGCAAGTTGAGTTCGGAACTGAGGAACAAACTGATGAAAGGCTACATTTGGAGCAGAAACCTGGACTCTCACGGAGGTGGAAAAGAAATACTTGGAGGGCTTTGAAATGTGGTGCTGGAGAAGACTCGAGAAGATCAGGTGGACAGACAGGGGGACAAATGAACAAGTCGTGAGAAGAGAACCATTTTGGATGTGATTCCTTGTTGCAAAGCAAACTGGATCAGACACATCCTTAGGAGGAACTGTCTTCTGTACGACGTCATAGAAGGAAATGTTGAGGGAAAGAGGAGCTTAGGAAGGAGGAGGATTCAAATATTGGATACTTGAAGGGGCTGAAGGAGGAGGCAGAGGACAGGGGGCTTTGGAGCTTTAAGTTCAATGACAAAAGGAATTGACTTGTCGTAAGACAGAACACCTAATAATAAGAGAAAGTGAAAGTAAAACAGACAAACTTAAAAGAGTGTGTTTGTAACCCAATTATTGAAGTGTAAATTAATGTTCAATTTAACAACATTATAACCGGGAAATAAATAATATTTTCCAACATTATAATATTGGGAAATAACTAACATCGCCCTTAATTTCAGTTAGAACTGGTGCACTTACATTAAGGTGTGTAGTGTAGAACATGACGTCATGTCCCTCCAGAGCTGTAAACAACTACAGTACGTATCAAGTTGAACAGAAAGTAACGTCATGACCCTCCAGAGCTGTAAACAACTACAGTACGTATCAAGTTGAACAGAAAGTAACGTTATGGCCCTCTAGATCTGTAAACAACTACAGTACGTATCGAGTTGAACAGAAAGTAACGTCATGACCCTCCAGAGCTGTAAACAACTACAGTACATATCGAGTTGAACAGAAAGTAACGTCATGGCCCTCCAGAGCTGTATACAACTACAGTACGTATCGAGTTGAACAGAAAGTAACGTCATGATTCTCCAGAGCTGTAAACAACTACAGTACGTATCAAGTTCAACAGAAAGTAACGTCATGGCCCTCCAGAGCTGTATACAACTACAGTACGTATCAAGTTGAACAGAAAGTAACGTCATGTCCTTCCAGAGCTGTAAACAACTACAGTACGTATCATGTTGAACAGAAAGTAACGTCATGACCCTCCAGAGCTGTAAACAACTACAGTACGTGCAGTAAACCACGAAGGCGGCGACGCTGTGGCAGTTGAGACGAAGCAAGCAGTATTTTTACCAGGCACAGCGCCTAGAGGGATGATTGATGTCCTTAATGACTTACCTGCTTCTGGCTGTGTGCCGGGAGACAGTGGCCCCCGCCTGATTGACAAGGTAACTAACACGCTCGGCTGTCCCTCTGCCGTGATGGATGCTGTGAGGTATTTCTGGGTAAACTCTTCCACCATACATCTCCGCTAAGCACCCGCTTCGAGCGACACGATCCATCAAGCCATCGGGGAGGCGCCTCCTCGCTTTTTCAATTTGTATCTTTGACACTGCTCGTTTATGTGTCGGTTATGCTCATGTGGCTAAGATGGGTCCCTTAGTCGGTTTTTTAGAAGTGTCAAACAGTACATGTATTAAAGACGTCTCACGTAGTACATGTATTTAAGACTTGTCATGTAGTGCATGTATTTAAGACGTCTCACGTAGTGCATGTATTAAAGACGTCTCACGTAGTACTTGTATTAAAGACGTCTCACGTAGTGCATGTATTTAAGACGTCTCACGTAGTACATGTATTTAAGACGTGTCACGTAGTACATGTATTTCAGACGTCTCACGTAGTACATGTATTTAAGACGTCTCACGTAGTACATGTATTAAAGACGTCTCACGTAGTGCATGTATTTAAGACGTCTCACGTAGTGCATGTATTTAAGACGTGTCACGTAGTGCATGTATTTCAGACGTCTCACGTAGTACATGTATTAAAGACGTCTCACGTAGTACATCTATTAAAGACGTCTCACGTAGTGCATGTATTTAAGACGTCTCACGTAGTGCATGTATTTAAGACGTGTCACGTAGTGCATGTATTTCAGACGTCTCACGTAGTACATGTATTAAAGACGTCTCACGTAGTACATGTATTAAAGACGTCTCACGTAGTACATGTATTTAAGACGTCTCACGTAGTACTTGTATTTCAGACATCTCACGTAGTACATGTATTTCAGACGATCTCACGTAGTGCATGTATTTAAGACATCTCACGTAGTGCATGTATTTAAGACGTGTCACGTAGTACATGCATTTCAGACGTCTCACGTAGTACATGTATTAAAGACGTCTCACGTAGTACTTGTATTAAAGACGTCTCACGTAGTGCATGTATTTAAGACGTCTCACGTAGTACATGTATTTAAGACGTGTCACGTAGTACATGTATTTAAGACGTCTCACGTAGTGCATGTATTAAAAACGTCTCACGTAGTACTTGTATTAAAGACGTCTCACGCAGTGCATGTATTTAAGACGTCTCACGTAGTACTTGTATTTCAGACGTCTCACGTAGTACTTGTATTTCAGACGTCTCACGTAGTACATGTATTTAAGACTTGTCACGTAGTGCATGTATTTCAGACGTCTCACGTAGTGCATGTATTTAAGACGTCTCACGTAGTACATGTATTTCAGACGTCTCACGTAGTGCATGTGTTTAAGACGTCTCATGTAGTGCATGTATTTAAAACGTGTCACGTAGTGCATGTATTTCAGACGTCTCACGTAGTGCATGTATTTAAGACGTGTCACGTAGTACATGTATTTCAGACGTCTCACGTAGTGCATGTATTTAAGACGTGTCACGTAGTACATGTATTTCAGACGTCTGACGTAGTGCATGTATTTAAGACGTCTCACTTAGTGCATGTATTTAAGACGTGTCACGTAGTACATGTATTAAAGACGTCTCACGTAGTACATGTATTAAAAACGTCTCACGTAGTACATGTATTAAAAACGTCTCACGTAGTACTTGTATTAAAGACGTCTCACGTAGTACATGTATTTAAGACTTGTCATGTAGTACATGTATTTAAGACGTGTCATGTAGTACATGGTTTTCAGACGTCTCACGTAGTACTTGTATTTAAGACGTCTCATGTAGTACTTGTATTTAAGACGTCTCATGTAGTACATGTCCTTAAGAAGGGTCCCATAGTACAGTACAAGCCAAAAAATATGTATTTGTAAAGTACTTATGTTTTATTCAAAATATGTTCTAACACCACCAAAAGCTGAACATTAGATTGCGTTATATAATTATTCTGAACATGCTATTGTCCTCATTAGGTCATCAATCCTACGATTGATTTGATACAACTCTCTACATCTACCTATCCTTGACCGAATATTTTACATCTTTGTTTTATCTTCCGCCATCTTGTAACTAAATTACTTAATGTTTATAGTAAGAAATAATGGGAGAGATGATGTACTATGATTATAAACAAACTTTTAATATCCTGATTAATTTGAATAACGTACTTAAGTCTTTGAGTTCTAAAATAATGGTATTGCATGAAACTAAGTACAATGTTATTGTAGGGTTTCACAAACATTTGAAGAAATCGAATCCATATATAAAAAAATTGTTCTGAGCCGCATTGAAATGTTTAAAATCTATTTTGTAGAAATAATTGTATAATCTCACGCGTCTGAACGAATCCGCCCATTGTTTCTTACCCCTCGTGGGAAGCCATGTCCAGAGGTATAAACCTCTTACCAAATTAAGGGGACAGGACAAAAGGTGGGGAAAGTCCCATTTTTACTCAAATTGAGATGTTGATGCCAAATGTTGGACAATCATGTGAGCTTTCGAATGCACTTTAATTAAGACATGTATATGTGAGATTTAAATTAATTTAAAAAAAAAATTAATTGCTGTGGTCCTTCTGGAGTTTCAGATATAAAAGTTGTTTTCCTGAAAAAATGGGTATAATGTGTCTCCCTCTTTCTCGTGCCCTTCAAATTAAGGTCATCTGTACAAACAACCATGGTCTAGTCTAGATCACCAATATTTACTGCTCCTGATGCTACTGATTCCGATTCAGAAACTCCCAACTGGCTTAAAGAGGACCACCTCGTTAAGGGGAAAACAGCCACGCAGACGATCAGCCCTTAGCGCGATATTTAATTATACGAAACACCCTTTAGAAATATGGTTGACGCCAAAATAAAGTCGCAAGTTTCCTACAAGGCTCTTTTTCTTTTAACAAACTTGTAGTTTGAGTTTAATTAATTGAAGGAAAAAAAAGTGTTAAAATGGGACCGTGACTCATTTTCGACTACAGGAATATTTGAGGAGTTATGAGATCAGATTTAATGAAAAAGGGCTCTAGATTAAACCTTCCTCTAACAAATATACTCATTTATTGATAGGCGCAGAACAGAAAATTTTAGGATATTTGAGAATTAGCAGAGAACTTTCCTCTTTACCTTGAGATAAAATTCTTGCAATTTTCACTCTCCCCTTAAGTTGGGGTGGAAGGGGACGCGAGAAAAGGTCAGTGTTTTTGGAGTTTTTATGGCAAAACATTTTTTTTAGCTAAAGCAAATAAAATATTGCTCCAGTACGGACTTATAGTTTAATTTTATTCACGTGTTAATATCAACAGTTGTTGAATATCTGTCATGAGCATAGCAGCATTAGATGAGAAACTTTTTAAATGAAGATAAAAAAAACGTGGTCATTAAATTACAGGGCACCCTTGACAGATATTCAAGAAATTTTGATATCACCAGGTGAAGAAACTTAGATTCTAGCTTTCTACTGGAGAAATATTTTTTTTTATTTTGGCCGAAAAAGGTTTTGCCATAAAAACTTCAAAAACACTGGCCTTTTCTAGCGTCCCCTTCCACCCCACTTTAAAGTGTATACTCTGGTCAACAGCTAAACTGAAGGCCCTCACAGTCTCACGGAGGAAAACTAAAGTTAATCCATCGGTGGAAGATGTGAATTAATATAATAATAATTATTATTATTAGCACCGCGTCTTACTACCCGCTCGGGTTGTACGCACTTACGCTAATGTGTAATGGTAGGGTGATTGTGAGATGAAATAAAGAACCTACAGTTTAACGTGGGATCCGAACCACGGTGGAGGCCTGGCATTCCCCACATTCACAAGATGTCTTGTCAGAGGTGAAGGAAGGGTTTGGTAATCAGATAAATCTGTGCCAGGACCGAGGATTGAACCCCGGACCCGCAGCACATAAGTCTGACACCTTACCCCTAGACCGCCAGGTCACCCAAGATATAGAATAGTTAATGATACAAATATAATAATTATTTTAAAAGATCATTACTGAATTTTAATACGCGTTTATTATATTAATAAAAATTTGTATAAATATATATTTTAATGCTAAGTTGTTTTTATGAAGTGTTTGTTCGTGTATATTTTGTGGTATATTTTTGGGAGATTAATAATTTTTTTTCAGTAAAATTTAAAAGTTTCTATGTATAAGTTTATTCATCAAAATTACCCACCTCGGTGGCGTAGTTGACTAACGCGCTTGTCGTGTTGAGCTCTACTACTGAGGACGGCGGAGATCGAGGCTCGAACCTCGGTCGGGTGAACTAGGGGGGGTTTCCGAAATGGTTTTCCACTCTCCCTCCACGCAAATGTGGGTTCACTTCCTCTGATTAAACCTTCCCAATTCCTAATCCATTAGAGTAATTAGTACTTAAAGCGTATAACTCAAACGGGTAGTAAGATGCGGTGCTAATAATAATAATATTAATAAAATATATCTCTGGCTCTTGGGATGAAATACGTGGGACCGCCCCGGTCTAAGCGATAAATCTGGAGGATGGACATGTATAAATCAATAATACAAACATTTCACACATAATATATTAATATTATAAGTACTATTGTTCTTTAATGAACAAATACATTTCGTTTTTACTTTCTTGTGATACACAAGATTGAACGTATCAATAGTTACAAAGATACATATCGTGCACATGGTTACATGTAAATACATTACCCTCCCGTGACATGTGGGGGCCGCATACATCATTGTAATTAACGTTTAGTGATCATATTTTAATTCTATACACTGTAAACACTATATTGAACAACATTTAGCCTAATACAAGGCCTAGGCTAGGTAGGCTACATTCTCTATAATTTGAACCAAATTCTTTTTTTTTCTCCATAAATAGGCCCTATCGCTTGTCACCTTATCACCAAATAATATATTTTATTATTTTAACTTTGGTATCCAATTATTTAATTACATTGAACATTATTATCTCCATACAGACAGAATTGTAGGCATATTTTTAATTAAATAATCAACAACATACAAACAATACACAGACAATAAAACATAACTTTATAAAATTAGATAATTTTAGTCAAATAAATGCGTATAGATAATGAATGTCTATTAAGATGATTTGAGATATCAACACAAATATATGTCATGCCACGAGAACGTGTCTTTAAATCTGAGAAACATTACATTGAAATTGTCTAAATCATTTCCATAAATATTTCATATAATTGTATTACAGTTATTATTTATTTAGAAATATTACTAGTCTTAAAATATTGGCCCTACACATGGTCATTAATATATTTATTAAATCATTCTTCAATGTGAACAAACAAAGTGTCCATCACACATCACACAGATAATAATAAGTCTAGACACATTCATATAGTATAGTCGTTTAAAAATCCTCTTTGAAATGAAATGTTATCACGTGAACAATGTCTTACAGCTACAGCAGTCTTATTGAAACATAATTCTGTACACCAATTTTTTTTTTACACTGTATTCTGGAAATACATTAATTTAATCACCTAACTATAGCTACAAATTTAATCAATCACAGACTAAGTGTGCTCAATTTAAAAGGTTGTAGATTCAATGCATATACATAATATTTTACAGCGATATTCATAAAAATTATCTGGTATAATAAAAATATTTAATTTATTAAAGGGTAAAAGATCGATTAAGGAAATGTTTTCCGTAATAAACGAATTATATAATAAAATATGATGGAACATAAAAGTAAATAACACAGAAGAAGAAGAAGAAAACCAGCAAGGTATTTTTGTACATGTGTAATAGTTTGTAGACCTAATATATATATATATATATATATATATATATATATGATGAAATTTCCTTCTCAAATTGTGGCAAAAAAATACTTTAAATATGAATTTGTCATCAATGATCTAATTAATTATTCCAAATACACTACACATGTGGATTTATAAAGGGGCCATTTGATATTAATATTTCTGTCAAAAAGCTAAAAGTCTTCTATTAACCTTTGCCATGATATTTCCCACAGTTTTTAAAGTTAAATTAGACGTATTTGATTTGAAAAACATTCTAGAATAACGCATTTAAAAAAAATGTGATTGACATTAATATTGAGGATGCAATATGATTGAAGTAATATTATATCCATGAGAACAAAACACCTTTACTTCCACTTGTTTAACCTACAGTAGCCCCATGGCTTCTTTGGTGCTGACTGACGGCTTTGAAAAGTTACCAGACCAAATTATGTATCCCTACGCCGAACCATATGATCTGCAAAAACATGTGTTTAGCAACTGTCACTTCTGACAGTCCAAAATGTAGGTATATACCTAAATGTTGACTGTCAGAAGTCAGCTGTGAGCTGTCAGTCAGCACCAAAGAAGCCACGGGGCTACTGTAGGTAGGTTAAGCCGATCACTAAGAATAGTCATCTTTATCAAAACACTCCTTCTCCGGTTAAAAGGATCACCATTTAAAAATTTCATATCACATAGCTTATACGCTATATTTATATATCCAATATCTCATCCATTTATATTTTTGACTTGGAGTCAAACATCAAACCAGGCAATCTGAGCCTTAAATCAGTGGCGACTCGTGGATTATTGACAAAGGAAGCCAGGCTTGACAGGACAGTGCTAGTAAATTGAACCCTCTCACCCCACTCAGTATGAAACTTTACCTTCACAGCCAAATACACACATAGTTCAACTACATTATTACGTGTGTGATTGGTCAGACGGTTATTGAGATAAGAGGAACAATTTTGTTGGTGTAGACTGTCCAAGCCTGGATTCCCCTTGGCGACAACTCATGAGACACCACTGACTTAAGGGTGTATCACTTCCCATTGGACCAGGGGCTCTTAACGAGTCTGGGGAAGACTGTGAACTCCTCAGAATATAGTTTCTAAACGCATGAAATAAAAAATATATGTACTGTATACTTACTAAGGAAACCAGCAATATTGGAATACAATTATTAAAATATATATATATATATAAATTTGTGATATGAAACTATTTAGTCCGGCACGTTTAGAATCTGCAGCTATTAGTTCGAGGGGCCTCCACCAGGGTGTTACTAGCAATACAAAGATGTTAACATCTACAGACAAGTGTTTTGGTTGTACCTCCCTGTTTTGAGCTGTAACTTATTTTGGCGGTATTTTAGCCCTGAAATATGTCTTCCAAGAGACCAAGAGTTGTGAAAGGGGTGTACTACCATAGATAAAGGAATAGTATACATTTCTTTATGGTAATACTTCCTGTTTTAAGCTTTATTCTACCTTGTATGAGATGAGATGGAAGGGGACCAGAGAAAAAAAACGGTGTTTTTGCAGTTTTTATAGCAACACATATTTTTCGGTCAAAATAAATAAAATACTGCTCTCCAGTACAAACATAGCATATATTTTTCTTTACATGATGACCTCGAAATTTCTTGAATATCTGTCAAGGGTGTCCTGAAATTTAATGAGAACTTTTTCTTTTCATTTAAAAAGTTTTGTTAAATAATTCAGCCATGCTCATGACAGATATTCAAGAAATTATAATATCATCACGTGAAGAAAATTATATTCTATGTTTGTACTGGAGAAATATTTGATTTATTTTGTACAAAAAAAACAATGTTTAGCCATAAAAACTGCAAAAAAACAGACCTTTTCTCGCGTCCCCTACCGTCCCACCTTAAGAATGTAGTGATATAGCAAGCCTAGAACCTAGGCCTAGGGGATATACAAAGGGCTCCCAGGAGTCGAATCCAGTGGTCCGGTCATTTCTCTGATATACTACTTGCCAGATCCCAAAGGTGCCGGACTGAAAATTTACAACTGTATTTGGTTATTTATCAGCGTATTAAAGAATAAGACGATACATTAAAAAATATAGAGAAGTTAAATTTTATTATTTAAAAGACATATCCGTGTGTAGGTTGTTACGACAAGTTTGTATCCCCTTGAATATATCTATTGACCCAGGTCAAGTACTTTAGAGTGTGGAAGAGACAATCTAGGATAAGTACAAAGTATGGTCTGTCCATGGTAGGAAGAAATGATTGTAAGGTCTTTTTTCATACTAAAATACTACTATATAGTATAACAGATCCGGACAAATGGGCGCCAAAAGTATCCCCATTTTTTTTCTTTAAAAAAATCACTTTTTTTCTTTTTAGTTAAAAAGTGATGAATAAAAGCAAAAAAATGCACTTTTTTATCATGCGCAATTCGGTGACCTGGCGGTCTAGGGGTAAGGTGTCGGACTTCTGTGCTGGGGTCCGGGGTTCAATCCTCGGTCCCGGCACAGATTTAATCCTTCACCTCTGACAAGACATCTTGTGAATGTGGGGAATGCCAGGCCTCCACCGTGGTTCGGATCCCACGTTAAACTGTAGGCCCAGCATTTCATCTCACAATCACCCTACCATAACACGTTAGCGTAAGTGCGTATAGCCCGGACGGGTAGTAAGACGCGGTGCTAATAATAATACTATGCGCAACATCATATTTTATTTAAATGTTCTTTGTCTTGAGTTAATGAATCGCAATAGTTAGGTTGGATTAGGTTAGGTTAGGTTGACTTTATGTATATATATGAATTAATTAAGTTTCCTCTAGTAAAATTTGTTTTAAACAACTCCAAAAATGAATATTTACGTAATTGAAAAACATATGATGTTGTGCTGAAAAATATGATTAGGTAAAAAAAAAAGTTCGTTTTTAGTTTTTACCCATCACTTTTTAATTTTAATTGAAGAATATATGAAAAAATGGTGCATCTTTTCATATTCTAAAAAAAAGTGCATTGAATTCTACTACAAAAAAAAGTTAATTCAAAAAGTAAAATAAAACACGCGTTTTTTAGCGGCCAGTTGTCCTCGACCGATAGTATAGGATTCTCACATGAACAAAGGCCTTTCAGACCGCCCTCCAACCAGAAACAGGGTGTAATAAATATAACTCTTCACCCTGTTTAACTTAATGCATTATTATAACAGATAAGAGTGAAAATAATAACGTCCAATTGGCGGAGAGTGTTCCGGCCAATCGCGCGACGTGTGGCGGATAGATGAACTGCTGCCAGATCTGACGACAACCTCCTTCATTAGCCACCAGGATGACGACACTTTGCTCTGAAAACAAACACAACACAACAACATGAGTGTGTATATCTGGGTCAGTGAATTGACACGAGTCTTGTCGTTTGACAGGAGCCACGCGTCACTATCGCAATAGCCCCCCGACCCCTGCTGATGACGGGAAGAATCGGCTTCGGATCCCAGTCGGGTGTACATTTCATTATGGTTTTCCACTCTCCTTCCACGCAAATGTGGGTACACTTTCTCTAAATATAGACTTTCTATTACCTAAAACCATTAACGTAGTTAGTACATAAATATATGAACCGAACGGGTAGTAAGACGTGGTAATACAAAAAGTATGTTTGGAGATACTGAGTAGAAAGATGGCGGACACGCAAAATATGACGAACCCTCGATGTATTTTCCCCAAAAGCTCAATGTGATGAATACTCTGTTATTATTATTATTATTATTATTATTAGTCTATTAGCACCGCGTCTTACTACCCGTTCGTGTTATACGCACTTACGCTAATGTGTAATGGTAGGGTGATTGTGAGATGAAATGGAGGACCTACAGTTTAACGTGGAATCCGAACCACGGTGGAGGCCTGGCATTCCTCACATTCACAAGATGTCTTGTCAGAGGTGAAGGAAGGGTTTGGTAATCAGATAAATCTGTGCCGGGNAAATCTGTGCCGGGACCGAGGATTGAACCCCGGCCGCCAGCACAGAAGTCTGACACCTTACCCCTAGACCGCCAGGTCACCTCAATACTCTGTTCATATTTTGTGTTGTAGTGGAGGTCCTAACGCCAAACTCGGCCGGTCTAGGAGGAAACTCCTAATAGTCCAGCACTTTAACTCAGTCAGTGGAACGTCTTCCTCCTGAGACATGTGTACTGGGTTTGACTCCCGGAATGGCCAATCCTTTTATCGTATATGAAATTAAGATTGTCTTCGTTCACAATGACGGGTTGATGGCCGGGATACTGGGTGCTATGTCAGCTCTAGCTTTAGACTAGTCTGTAAGTCGTGTGCTGATAAAATTAGTTTGTTCAGGAAGAGCGAGTATAATAGCATCAACCAACTAAACTCCGAGACACTGATTTCTCCAAACGCCAAATAAATCCTGGAGTGCGACACTTTAGTTCAGTCGTTAGCACGTCTGCCTAGTAAGCTAAGGAGTCGGTGTTCGATTCCTGGCATGGTTGAATAATGCATATATTGGGGCTTCTCTTTTTCCAGTAAAAAAATAATAATAATAATTATCACCGCGTCTTACTACCCGTTCGGGTTATACGCTTAAAGTAATAATTACTCTAATGGATTAGAAATTGGGAAGGTTGAATTAGAGGAAGTGAACCAGCATTTGCGTGGAGGGAGAGTGGAAAACCATTTACGAAAAACCACCCCCAGTTCACCCGACCTAGATTCGAACCTCGATCTCCCCGTCCTCAGCAGTCGAGCTCAACACGACACCCGCGTTTGCCAACTACGCCACCGAGGCGGGTTAAAAAAATTTTTTAAAAAATTGACTGCTTTGTTTGTTCTGTAATTAAGTTAGTTTGTAAATCGTGTGCTGATGCAATGTGGGATTCTGTGTGTGCGTTTAGAAAGAGCAAGTAAATACCCCATGTTGATTATAACTAAGCTAGTTTGTAAGTCTAACGCTATGTATTGTGTGCTCAGAAAGAGCAACTTAAATACCCCAAGTTAAACAAATCAAACTCTACAAAGTTGAAGTTAAACAGCCCCATTAAAATGATTTGTCATCAGGCAGCTAAAACCTGCCATCACGGGACCGGTCTTTCTTTGAGAGTCAAATGAAGCCGAGCCATAGAGGAACCTCCGCGCAGAGACAGAGAGTCGATTGTTCGGGCTCAACTCGAGCGGAGAGGCGCGGAGAGGCGACGCAACGCGCCAGGTGTTGGCTGTGTCGGCGTCCAAGCGCGTCACATGTGACCCCCTTCTACCCCCCACCGTCGCAGTACCCGGGCATATGTGCGCCTCACAGAAGCGACAAAGACAAATGACTCGCGTGTGAAGTCCTTTTAGTTATTTTTTATTTTTTACATGTTCTACAATTTTTAAACTTTAAATATTTTGTTTTAAACTTGTGTTGTTAGAAGTAATTATTTGATTTTCTTTCTTCTATGTTTTACATATTTTTTCTTTTCTTTTGCGTGCCACGCGTCTTCCTTTATCCTAGGTCAGTGGTTCACAACTTTTTTTTTTTGCTTGCTTAACCCTTGGCGGCCCATTCCTATAAATTGTGTTCTTAATTTAAACAAAATGTTTAATTACTATAATAGTAGTTATTTTTGTCACAACTAAAAATAAATGGTCTAAAAAATGGGATTAAAAACAAAGCAATAAAAAGGGGCGATATAGTTTTACAATCAAAAAAGTAAAAGTTACATTAAAAACTAACTCATTTAACTTATTTACTAATGTATTAATATTATTATTATTATTATTATTATTAGCACCGCGTCTTACTACCCGTTCGGGTTATACTCACGATAATGTGTAATGGTAGGGTGATTGTGA
>CABEEJ010004885.1:0-55605 GCA_901482245.1 Timema douglasi
ACACTTCAACATTTTGTAAGATTTTTTTTTTGTATATTTTTCACAGAAAATAAAGTCGCATTAGTAGTCATAAAGTCACTCTCCCAATATACTTGATTACTAAAGACTGGGATCGAATCCTGACTGAAGGTGATTTTGCCTAAATGGTTCCCCACTTCAAATGCGGGTATCATATTGCCTCTAATTCTACCCCTCTCAACCCTTTCTCTAAACATCAGGCTAGATCATACAGGAAATAGAACACAGGGCAAATAAAAATACTCTACTAAACTATATTTTTGGGGCAGTCCCACGCCCTTCTTTTGCGCAATGGTTTATTAACCTGATGGCATGTAGGATTCTTAGGGGGGAAGTTTAACAGGAGCCATTGAATGTAGAAATGTGATAAAAATAACCAATACTGTATCTTTAATAAGTCACCCTACTTTGTCACCGTGATGCTGTGTGGCCTTCAGTTTACCCCGATACTTTACTATGAGAAACATATATCCTCTGATGAAAGTATTAATTTAACTTAGCACTAGGCTGGCCCCTTAAGCCCTTTTACAGCTCTTGATGTTTTGATGCAGATGTATCGGGCGATGATTGACATCACCATTTAGTAGTGGGGAAGGGCTTTTTTTAAGTTTCTAGAATACAAATACTTTTTGCTGCATTGTTGTATTAATTTGCTGCTTCAATTTTATATTTTGTTAGTGATGGTAAAAATAATTTAAATATTAATCAAAATTTATATTGAAATATTGTTTAAAAATTATTATTTTGCAATCTAGGTAAATCGCTTATTCTTTAAAATGTGGTAATAAGCTCTTTTTGTTGGCTGTATATGTTAAGCGTCGATTTAAAAAATACATTTAATGGTTTTGGTCTAAATTTATCTATATTATATATTACCTGCCCCATCTAACCAAATCCCACACTTACATTCACAATAATTAAACCATTCAATGAGTTACTTCAACTTTTGACAGATTGTTAGTTTTAAACATGGTATAGTTCCTTTTGTAGGGAATATACAACCAGCAAGCACTTTGAACAATATTAATCAACCTCTTTATCGGGGTGGCATCCTCTGATATATCCTTGGTATGAAGTATCCTTATGTCCTCCATCCGTTAAGAGTTTCTAAAGTCTCTGTAGACGACTGGGACCCTCAGAGTGTTCACAGTTTGTGTCGATAGACGACTGGGACCCTCAGAGTGTTCACAGTTTGTGTTGGTAGACGACTGGGACCCTCAGAGTGTTCACAGTTTGTGTCGGTAGACGACTGGGACCCTCAGAGTGTTCACAGTTTGTGTTGGTAGACGACTGGGACCCTCAGAGTGTTCACAGTTTGTGTTGGTAGACGACTGGGCCCCTCAGAGTGTTCACAGTTTGTGTCGGTAGACGACTGGGCCCCTCAGAGTGTTCACAGTTTGTGTCGGTAGACGACTGGGCCCCTCAGAGTGTTCACAGTTTGTGTTGGTAGACGACTGGGCCCCTCAGAGTATTCACAGTTTGTGTCGGTAGACGACTGGGCCCCTCAGAGTGTTCACAGTTTGTGTCGGTAGACGACTGGGACCCTCAGAGTGTTCACAGTTTGTGTCGGTAGACGACTGGGCCCCTCAGAGTGTTCACAGTTTGTGTCTGTAGACAACTGGGCCCCTCAAAGTGTTCACAGTTTGTGTTGGTAGACGACTGGGCCCCTCAGAGTGTTCACAATTTGTGTCATCACTCTCGTTGTTTGGTTCTTAACTTAAGCGTCGCTGGCTTTGATAGAGTATGGCTGACAAATAACACTAAATATAATCACGCAGCCAATAAATAATTCATCCCTCAAATTTGGTTTTTAAATTTTGAATAATTGAAAGTCCGCATTCATTCTGACTTAAAAAAATTTGTATGAATAAAATAAATCATAAGTTTTATATTATTTAATCACAATCCAGTATAAATAATCTAACCAAAATGTAAAATGTTTTATTCTTAAAAAAAACAGTAATCCAAAGAAAATTATTCATAGTTATACTTTTTAGTTCAACGATATCTAGCTTTGGTGGGGTAAATCAGTCTTAGAATGAAGTGGGTCAAGTGCTAAATATGCCTAACCGACTTGGAGGTTGTGAATTTATACTCACTCTTTATCTTATTCAAAATTTTCATAGGTAATACACGCTTTTTATTATTTAGAGTTGGGTTGAATCCACAATTTTACGAATCTGAATCACCAAATTAACTGAAAATCGGTGACCTGGCGGTCTAGGGGTAAGGTGTCAGACTTCTGTGCTAGCGACCGGGGTTCAATCCTCGGTCCCGGCAAAGATTTATCTGATTACCAAACCCTTCCTTCACCTCTGACAACAAGACATCTTGGGAATGTGGGGAATGCCAGGCCTCCACCGTGGTTCGGATTCCACGTTAAACTGTAGGTCCTCCATTTTCATCTCACAATCAGCCTACCATTACACATTAGCGTAAGTGCGTATAACCCGAAACGGGTAGTAAGACGCTAATAATAATAATAATAATAATAATAATAATAATAACTTAAAATCCCGAATCTGAATCTTGGAAAAATTATGAATATAGGAAGAAATATAAAGATAATAGAGAATAATATAAATTAATTCTGTGGGCGATTGTGAGTTGGACTTCAGGAATTTTCTGCCCATTCATTCCAATAATAAAATTAAAATAATGTTATAGTTTTAATCAAGTCGGAAACATTTTTGAATAGTCAGGAAGAGGGACAAGAACTTTGATTTGGTTGCATATGTAAGAGACTTGTGTTTATACAAATAAGTTTGATAAATGTGTATTTTGTGCATTATTTGATATTTAAAAGTCATTTTTATCATTATTGTCGTCTAAAAATATGCTTTCCAGTCTTTAAATATATCCAGGGATAAATATTTCTCTCAATTATAGTTTTTGGTATCCTTCTGCTTAACGGAAGATAAGGTTAATTTAAATTCGGTAAATTAGTAATCTATTTTATGAGAATTAAATATGTATGTGACATTTCTAGACAATACTTAGCTATAACCTTTTTATATATTTTTTCAAAAAATCCAGGAATATAACTTTTTCCCTCCCAAGTTTCAGTAGCAACCAATTTCCCAAACAATTTCCCGAAGTTTGGGATCCCGCAGAGCATTATAGAAAATACAAATAATGTTAACATTCTTACGTTCATTTACGTTATAAATTACTGGTCTGGGGCCTGGTTGTTAAGTTTATCTTATCATAATTGGTTCTGAACCAGTATTAAGGCTTTAAAACAAATTTTACTTAAAAAATGTATTTGATGCTCAAATTTGAAATTTTCTAAAATCCCCAAACCCCATATAGAATTAAAGGGATTTGAAGTCCCCATCCCTACTTCTTATATGTAATTTGTTTGACACCCGCCTAGGTAGCGTAGTTGGCTAACGCGCTTGTCGTGTTGAGCTCGACTGCTGAGGACGGGGAGATCGAGGTTTGAATCTCGGTCGGGTGAACTGGGGGTGGTTTTCCCTAAATGGTTTTCCACTCTCCCTCCACGCAAATGCGGGTTCACTTCCTCTAATTCAACATTCCTAATTCCTAATTCATTAGCATAATTAGTACTTAAAGTGTATAACCCGAACGGGTAGTAAGACGCGGTGCTAAATATTATTATTATTAATTTGTTTGACTATATCTTACTACCTGCTTCGGTGGTCGAATTGTCAAAGGTTTTACTCTCGCAACTAGACAGGAGTGTCGTCGGCTTGAAGATTGGGGTTCAAATCCAGGTCATATGTACTAAAGGTGGTTTGTATTAATAGTTTCCCATCCTCCCTCCACACTTCTTACAAATAGTTGCTTGTGAGGTATTTAAAATAATGTAATATTTGTTAAAAAAAGTTCTAAAATCTTAATAATCTGATTAAAATACAATCACATTTTTGTGGTTCCGATTAAAATAATAGTTTTGAAACTTTCGAAAAGTAGTTTTATTTTGTGTCTAGTCTATATTGTTACCAAGTTATCGTGGTGCAGGGAGTGTTTACTGAAAAATATCGGCAACACTGTTTTGTAAACTTCTTAACAACATTTGGTAGGGCTTTAATTATTATCATTAAGTAAAAATCCATAAAATAAAATGGTAGACATTAAGTATAAAACTAAACTAAAATATAGCTTTTTAAAACAAAGGCAAAGGAACATTTTTTTTTTGTTTCAGAGGGTTTAAATGGAAATTTCTTTCTCAAATTATTCGGGTATTTAGTGAAATTTTCTAAGTAAGATGGATCCGTTAAATTGTAGAACATAAGTTGTTACTAGATGTTCTTTATATGAGGTTATCATGGTTAAATAAAGGTTTATAATCGCCCGCACTAAAGTTACACAGTATTTGGTCATTGAATACATAACCTTCGCTATTCTCTTCCATTCTGACAGTTACCTTGAATAATATTAGTAACGATTGCAACAACAAATACAGTATGAAGAGTGTACAATGCTAATAATGTCTGGGTAAAGGACATTATGTACCATTGGGCAAAATTTGGTTTAATTAATCGTATCCATAGTCTCACCTGCTTCTACACCACTGGTTAGAAATACTAAAACAAAATCACTCAATAAATGTTTTATACTTAGAAGAGAGTATAGGAAAGGTGGCTAGAAACACACACACAAAGATCGACCTCATAGAGCGAAAAGAGGTTTTCCTTATACAGAGATATTTTATAAATGTTTTGTAATGTAACGATCGTAAAAATCTTAGGAATTTATAAAGAACCCACACCGACCAATGAAATTGTTATCAACTGGTGTAAAATATTTGTCTTTTGAATGTGGTAGTTTGTGTAAAGACACTTGAGTGTGTGTGAGTGGTCAGCACCGACTGGCGAGGTGTGGTGACTGTCTCTTGTTCTCTCTAGGCCCCAGCCTCTATGTCTCCGGCCCATCTGCACCAGTATGCTTCCACCTTGAGCCCAGGGCAGCTGTCCGAGTCTCTCCCAGCTAGCCAGGTTCGTAACTACTGTCTTCACCCTTCACTCTTCTGCACGCCCCACCCTCCTCCTACCTTCACGTGTAGTTTGGGTGTCAAGTAGTTTCTAGTGTTGGAACGTTGAGAACACTGCTTTTAGAGAATTTACTAAAACTACAAACATAACCTAATTTCCGAATTAAAATGTGCTTAAAAGTCATTCTAATATAAAATCAACCTTAGAACCTGTTGTGAACTGATTTTATTTTAATTAATCAATTATATGATTTGGCAAAGCCTAGTAAATCACTTTTATTAAAGAGGAATGACAAAATGCTTGTAAACTGATTGCATTATTATTAATAATTGGCTTTTAAATTGAACATTGTTTATGTCACTGAGAGAAATGACTTTTATTTATTTTTTATTTCCTATTGTCGGTGAAAGTTAACCGTTGCATCGTACAGTTAACATCTCGATCGACCAACTAACCGCTTGTTTGCATGCAGATGGAGTACTTCAAGAGTGTGTTGCTCATACACAGGGATAAGTAAAAAAAGAGGGATTCTATTGTGAGCTAATGTTGTTCTATTACGATGCAAATTGATGAGACTTAAGTTCCCAAGGCCGAAACTGTTGGAAAACAGCCGTACCACTTTGGTTTTACAGCACAAATAATAAACTTGGTAGATATTAACCTCGTTTAAATGGTAGTATGGTAGGTGTACCTTGTCTACTGAGAATTGATGGTGGGGTTGATGTCAAAAGTACATTTTTAAACTCTGCATGTACAAGACCTTCTGTGCAGCCCACCAGCTCAAATTGAAATACTTCAAATTATAGAAATGACAACCATCAAGGTTTTTGGAACTGATGTCGCTGAGCACCGTTTCCCAAAATCTCATAGAATCCTAAGAAATTTAAAAAAAATTATAATTAAGAAACGGCCAGTGGAGATAAATTATACCTGCAACCTTCGTCTATCCCACTAACTTTCTAATTTCATTTATGGTGCCCTGCCAACTCTCCGAGATCTTAAGCCTCAGTCATGGATGGTCGGACATCCATGGTCTATGTGGTTGATTACCCAGTAGAATCACTTTGTTCGCGATCTCATTTACTATTTGCCGGTGACCTGGCGGTCTAGGGGTAAGGTGTCAGACTTCTGTGCTGGCGGCCGGGGTTCAATCCTCGGTCCCGGCACAGATTTATCTGATTACCAAACCCTTCCTTCACCTCTGACAAGACATCTTGTGAATGTGGGGAATGCCAGGCCTCCACCGTGGTTCGGAGTCCACGTTAAACTGTAGGTCCTCCATTTCACATCACAATCACCCTACACATTACACATTAGCGGGTAAGTGCGTATAACCCGAACGGGTAGTAAGACGTGGTGCTAATATGAATAATAATAATAATACTATTTGCCACAGTGATTAGGGTAAATTCCAAATCACTCTGAACGGATAGAGGGGGGTACTTTGCTCCCCATCCTGCTTCTTTCACAACACATGTACACAAAGTACTGTTTTATACAAGTATACAGGATACCAGACATTCCAGAAAAACTCGGGGATTTATCCATTCCTGTAAGTCGGGTGGGATTGGCTACCGTGTTCCCAGACAGTTACTTCTGACTCATCACTGTTAATATATTTTCTAGATGGTCTTCTTTTTCCTGTAGCATACTTAGGGGAGGGTGTTTTGGGATAATTTTACCGCTTTTGGCGAGAAAAATGAGTCGTTAATTGTTATACTATGATTCATTGAGCTGTGTCTTATCGACAGTTATTTGAAAGCGAAATGGGGCTTGAGAGATTTGGGGACGGACAGAGATAAATTCTACTCTACCATAATTGTGGGTGTGAAAATAAGGGGAAGAGGGAGTATTTTGTTTGATAACATTTTTTAGAGATAATAATAGTAAAACTTAGCAAATAATAATAATTATTTCCACATATGTTGACAACAGTGACTTTCAGACAATGTTGGCATCACTGCTAGCTTATGCGAGATGTCAGACAACACCAAAAAAACTGGTGGATCAACAATAAATAGAGAATGTGAGGAATGCCAGGCCTCCACCGTGGTTCGGATTCCACGTTAAACTGTAGGTCCTCCATTTCATCTCACAATCACCCTAACCGTTACACATTAGCGTAAGTGCGTATAACCCGAACGGGTAGTAAGACGCGATGCTAATAATAATAAACAATAAATAGAATAGCACTCTGTAACCGTTGAAGCAATTCAACCATAAAACTATAATCACTAAGTGACCAAGTTTAATAATATTTCAGCGGATAGGCGGATTATCCACTCCTACTATCTTGCATTCACAATTCACTACAGTTTGTGATGTGGGGTAGCCTTCTACTTCCTCAGCACATGTGTGTATTTATATCACATCACTAAATATGTTGGTTGAGTATGATTGAAGTAATTAACGAGTTTTATCGAAAGTTTAATGGTGGATGGACGCAATGTTGGAGAAAGGTTTAATCCCCACTAAAAAAAAGGGAGTATTTTATTTATTGAATATTTAAAGTGACTCATTGTACGTATTTGTATATGAAATTATTAAAAATTTACTGTAGGTATTCATATTGTATTTTTCTAATTTTATGTTATCAAAATAATAAGTATTTTATGTTTTCATCTAAAGCATTAAATATAAGCATATAAAAAACCACATAATATGTTTGTGTTAACATATAATTGGATGACTATAATAGATAGCGGTATTAACGTTTGATTGAAATTCTAACATGTTTATTTTTCTAACTCTACACACTTTAATTGTTGGTTGGTAAAATAAATAATGTCCACCTCGGTGGTCTTGGGGTAAAGTGCAAGCCTCACGTCCCAATGTTCATGGATTCAAACTGAGGTGGGGTCAACAGATGATTCTTGGACAGTAAATATCCGTAGCGCAACTTTCTACGGAGGAGAAGTAAAACTGTCAGTCCCACGTTGATTGTGGCGGGTAAAAGAACCCTGGAAGATATGTGGAAAATACCTTTTCCAGAAAAATTAGTAGGCCCTTTCGCTATAGCTCAGAGAAATTCTCGTAGCTGATATAAACAGATAGTTCAGAAAATGCATGTTAAATACCTCAAATAAATGATGAAACTTGTTATCATTTAGATCTATTCTATTGTGTTTGTAAAAGTAGAGAAGCCATTTGTAAACGTTTAACAAACCCATATTGGTGGTCACGCCGATCTAGGTGTCAGTACCTACACCGTTAGTGTACATATGTAGATAGGTTTTTTTTTGTAACATATTTTACTCCAATCTATTACTGTTCACAATTCTAATAAATACTGGAAGGAGTGTTGTTAGCTAAGTAACTATATTATGAAATTCTAATAAAGTCTCTTAGTGCTTCAAATAAGAACTAAAATTAAAAATGGCAGATTAAATAACCATGCTTATTATATTTGTCAGTTATGGTTATAGTCGCATCTCAATATCATATTCTTTTAAATTTAAAAATAACATCTTGACACGGGAATCAAACTTGGGACCTTTGGTTTAGTGAACCAACTCTCTAACCACTTAGCTATCTAGGAGTCGTCCCGTGCCCAGGGTCTTAGTGTTAAGTAAAAGTCATGCTTGTCAAAATATAAAGTTTGAATGCCTTTAAAAATGCCACACTCTAGCTTACTCGCAAACATTGTGATGAATGGGATATAACGGCCAACAAAAACTTCCCTCCAAAGATCTATTCATGTAATATATTTGTTTACATCTATTACCGTTTCCAGCCTGTGGACACTTTTTCATTCAAGCCATATATTGTCCACTACTGGCTTGCTAGGCCTGTCGTAGCTCCCTATGCCTTATAATATAACTTAAGACTAGGACAGGGACAACAATCAGTTCCCGGCTGTTAATTGATAAATGTGAAAGGGTAAACCCACATTTCACCAACGATAATTTTTCGGCCATACCGGGAATCGAACCCGGGTACCTTAGCTCAATAGACAGACACGGTGTCAACTGCGCTAAGCTGTCGGATATGTATTTAGTATTCTCGGTTGTTACGAAAGAGTTTATATTTATAATTGTTCCTTTATCAATTCTTATGAGAATCATACTAGTCATGATTTTATTATTATTAGCACCGTGTCTTACTACCCGTTCGGGTTATACGCACTCACGCTAATGGGTAATGGTAGGGTGATTGTGAGATGAAATGGAGGACCTACAGTTTAACGTGGAATCAATCCGAACCACGGTGGAGGCCTGGCATTCCACACATTCACAAGATGTCTTGCCAGAGGTGAAGGAAGGGTTTGGTAATCAGATAAAGCTGTGCCGGGACCGGGAATTGAACCCCGGCCGCCAGCACAGAAGTCTGACAGCTTACCCCTAGACCGCCAATGTCACCCATGATTATTTTCTCAATCCCATTGTTTATCACTAGCCTTCCAAACTATAAGCATTCTAACTATGGTGGTAGGGTAGGCCTACACAGGGTGATGATAGAAGAAATGTCTCATCATTTGTGTGGAGGGAGATTGGGAAACCCTTAAGGAAAAACTCCTTCTTGACGTTACCTATCTGTGACATCATCACAAGTCGAGATAGAATTTACGTTTTATTTGGTGGGTTTTAAAAATATAACATCGAAAAAAATATATAAATATATGTTTTCAAATAATTCTAAAAATATTCTTACGCTGTCACAGCATTATTTTTCTTTTCACTTAAAGTGTTTTTTTACAAACACGTTTTTTTTTAATTGTCTACATCTCAGACTATTTGGTTTACTCCCGATAATAATCTTCCTGCCAGGATGTTGATTAAAAAAAATCCCTGGACGTATATGTGACTCTAGAATAGTAAACAAGAAACAAGTAATTTTGAAACGTATTTCAATGTTGTCCAGGCGCGAAAAGTAGAATGGGTGCTTATACTCTTCAGGGGAAGAGGGTAAGTTTCTCATTGTTAAGCATGTAAAGGCCTTTAGAGAGCTCTTTATTCCCCCTCTGTTTCATACGCTGGCATCTAAATGTGATAGTACTAATGAGTGTCTAGGTGCGTCAAGATAAGATACAACCCGCTTCGCGAGTAGGCAATGTAGGTATGTACTTCCTGCAGGGATTCCCAATCACAGGGTAAAAACCGGTTAGGAAGCCCACGCACCCACAGATATGGGTAGTAATGTATAATATATATTATAATATGAATATGAACATATGCTAGGGTACTTTAATAACAATATATGTAGCTTCTACTGCGCGACCCACACAGGTGAGCATGTAAACTAAGGCGTCATTCTTGTCTATTATAGCTTTCTGCCGACGAGGAGGTCAGGGTTCAAGTATGGTTGGATGTACTTAGTTTGCTTTTACTTTTGTTTATATGTTTTTCTGCCATTTCCTTTGTGCTAATGTGGGTGCACTTTTTACGTCCTTCTTCAACCATTCATCCTTAGTGTAATTAATATACGAGTATATTTGTATAATCTGTATTGTTATTAAAGGCCAGACTGACTGAGTATCCGCTATACTAAGCACAAGACACCTACCTAGACCAGAATTGTATGGGTCACTTTCATTTGCAAAACTGACCTATTGGATGACGGTTCAAAAGTCATATGTTTAGGTTTTGGGTTGCCATCACTGTTTTGTTATAAATGTAAAGATCTTTAATTACCTGTTATATTTTACATTTAAAATAACGTAAACTTAAGTTTTCTCATACTATTTCATTACTTTTAACTATTTGTTTTTAACCAATCCAAAACAATATTTTAAACATAATTAAATGTACTTATTTTTTATTTTGGAATGTTATCTATGAAGTGTAATATAATGCATACATCAATACCTTTTAATACAGGCATCGTATTTACTTGGACAAGAGAAAATACTTGTAATTTTTTATACGTAATAAATTATTTTATGATTAGTTTATCGTATTTCAAAATATTTAACTAAATGAAATATTTTTTTATCCCCTGCGCGGGTGCACCATTGTAAAGAACTGGTTTCCGTCACGTCCAATCACATGGTTTAAATTTGTCGGTCGACATTTTAAAGTTATATTTGTTAGACATTTTTTCAAAGTGTTGTGAATAATATTTTTTATGTGAAATAAAATGATAAATAAGCTTTGTGCCTTACTTCAAATATACAATATAAATAATATTGGCCTAGATTACGGTGGTTAACTATTGCATTCATACATTACCATATGCTTTAATTACAGCTATCCAAAGTGATACATTTCAACTGTTGGCGTAGAGATACATTAAGGACTATTTCTAGTAACTTTTTGAGCTGTCACCCAAGTAAACTTAGGTCGTGAATGAATTATATGTTTGGCTGTTTTCCTAAAGGCTAACCCAATCTTACTCCATGCAAATGTTGGTACTTTTCCTTTGGATTATAAGATCCTCATCGAAATTCAAATCTGGCAACAAGGAGGGGAGGGGGGGGGGGGAATTTGCAATACAAACAGTAGAAATTATTAAAACTTCCAGATCGCACAAATTTTCACAAAATGGCCTTAGATTTATTTATTTGTTTTTTACTAAAAGGTATTTTTTTTAGTTTAAAACAAATAGCAAAATTTTTTGATTGACAAATGTGTTTATTTTCTCCATTAACACAAACAAGTCTAATAAAACGGACAATTGCCGCCTTAGACTTACATGTTGCCAACATTTGAGTGTCACGGTAGGACTGCACTCTCCCTCGAATTAAATTTCCGAGTACAGTTCTAAGGGGTGAGGCACAGACAGGATTCTCACTTTGTATCTTTCACCAATTTATTATATATATATATATATATACCCGCCTCGGTGGCGTAGTTGGCTAACGCGCTTGTCGTGTAGAGCTCTACTGCTGAGGACGGGGAGATCGAGGTTCGAATCTCGGTCGGGTGAACTGGAGGCGGTTTTTCTTAAATGGTTTTCCACTCTCCCTCCACGCAAATGCGGGTTCACTTCCTCTAATTCAACCTTCCCCATTCCTATTCCATTAGAGTAATTAGTACTTAAAGCGTATAACCCGAACAGGTAGTAAGACGCGGTGCTGAATATTATTATTATTAACATTCATTGAACAGATTAATATTATTTATTGTAGCGGAAAGAGCTGAACTCTAAACGCTGGAGTTCCATTTATTCAAACTCCTGTATATGGTTGTCCCCCATACCGACATATTTGTTTGTTTCACATCCAGTCGCAAATAAAGAGGAAATACCCATAACGGTCTTGGAGGGGGAAACTTGCGATAGTGTTGCCCTGGATAGAAACTGATCAACTATTCATAACTAAATGGCTGGTTACAATAATTTAAAATGTTAGGCCTGGAAATAAAAAAAATTTATATATAATTTGTTTGATATATTTTTTAATCAAGCATTCATTGTAAAACTCATTGTTTGAAGTTTAATTGATGGTTAGTAATAAATATTTAAACAATCTTCTCGATATTACTAATTTATATAAATATAGAAAAAAAACAAGTGAATAATTATTTGTATTATAGTTATTTAAATATTTAGAAAGGCCATTGTCTAACTTTATGTGTGTAAATAAATCAAAATTAATAGGATTAATAGCTTTGTTAAATATCAAGTAATCATTCAAATACGAATGTACTGCACACATTTCCTGCGTATCGTAGGTATTTTAGGTTCCCTTTCATTCTCGTATCTTGCACTAGCCGGGAGCTGAGTTGGGGCTGCTATGATGAACGCTCTTGATACATAATGTGAAGAAAGCTTGGTAATAAACAGTTTCTCTAGGCCATTGTCTAAATGCAGCCAAACTTAAAAAACACACAAATCAAATTTCTGAATATAAGCAAAACAAGATCTAATCCTTTAAACTTTTTATTTTGCACTTGTGGCTAACTTGTTTGCTTTTCCCCCCAGTTGCAGTTGGCCCCCCTGTCTGCAGAACTGTCCAAGGAAGAGCTACACTCTGTTACAACAGGAGGTGACAGTAGTGGTGCGGCGAGTCCGCTCACCGCGCGTTCACTCAGACTAGAACGTGTTGCTCAGGCGCTCGCACAGAGTCAGGAGGAGCTGAGACGGTAGGTACTCTCTACAACCGTTATTAATTTAAATAAAAAACACCTGGACACTGGAATCAAACGTGAGACCTCTGCTGTTTCATCGCGCCAACGATATCAACCCGAACCGTGTAATCGATATCGTTAAAATTAACTTTAAATATGTTTATATATAATCATAAAGTTTGTAAAACCATCACAAAATTGCGGTGTATGTGGGTTGTATCAAAAATCATGATATTACAATTTATTCTACAGGGTGTCTTCCATTCAGGAATTAACTGGGAATTTGAAGTGGTTGGGAGGAAAAAAACGGTAATATGTCGAGAAATTTGGTAAATTACAAAAAAAAAAAAATATGGGTTAATGTTGTTTTACTCAAAATATGAAATATAATGATATTACATCATTAAATTACAATGTGATTCAAACTATCTTCTTTCTTTTTCAGTTGTATAATATAGTTTATAATTTTATAATTCCTAGTAGACTATGTTAATACAAATACAAAACATGTTTATTTAAATTTCAAAACTTATTATTAATTATAAAAAAAACAGGGTTGAAGGGTGTAACATACTTTTGAGTCAGAAATTTTAGGAAACAATCAGAAGAAATCAGGGAATATCAAATGCTTAAAATTGTGAGTTTGTGCTCATAATTGTATTCGAGAAACTTTTTTGAGATGTTTACAAATTTTAAACCCCTCCAAAATAACAAAAAATTCAAAACACTCGAAGATTTGGGTGTCTTATTTATAATTTTAGATGTTGTGTTCATGGATGAATTTAAATTTTATTTGAAACATTTTAAATTTGAATGAATTGAAAATTCACACCTGGGCACAGGAATCGAACCCAGGACCTTTGGTTTAGCTCCGGACTATCCCGGGGATCGTCCTGTGCTCAGGATCATGCTTCACTCAGAGATGTAGTTATAATATTCATCCCCTAAGTCTGCCTTTATATAGTGTTTCTTTCTTCAATATATTTTAAATTGCTAAACTAAAACCACATTTTTATGAATGGTTTTATACAAAAATATATGAACTAAACCTTATATTTCTCAACAGTGTTTTTTTTTTAAAGATTTTCTACCTCTTTTTCATGTAGTGTGTCAATGAATATAAAAATACCATTCATGAATAGTTAAGTTGGTATAACATTAACATGGTGACCTTAAGTCCGAGCTTAAATTATTTTAGTATAATTATAATATTTGCGTTTCTCCGATTTAATATGTCGCACGGAACAATTAGATTTTCACTAATACTTGCTAAGCATTCTAATATACTTTACATTAGAATTTTATATTGTTTTAAACTAGTACTAATTAATTGGAAAAACTTGTTTTTTAATCATTTCATTGTTTTTTTCAAAATACAGAAATGAAGGCAGTGAGATATTTCTTCTTTTTCCCTTCAGTGTGTTTTATTGTAAAAGTATACAAATATTTCAATAATTAATGAGTGTAGAAGAAAATTAGTTTGTTTAAAATTTCAACCTCGATATTTGTTATTGTTGTGGTGAGTGCTAACTTTATTTTCTCCCCTCCTCGCTATACAGACGAGCAGGCTCGCCAGCCATGCAACCTCCCGCCAGCCTTGTGCCCAGGTTAACTCTCTCTCTCTCACACACTCTCCTATTGGTTGTTATCACTGTCTGATGTGCATGTAATCACTACACACCTTCACATCTTAGTAGTAGTACACGCTGTTTAGCTTTAGTTTGGTCATTAATTGTAAGAAGTGTTACATATCAATTATGATTAAACATAACTGGATAATTATATCATATGAAATAAAATACATTAACCTGAATTAAATAAATATGGTAGAGTTGTAGAAAAACAAAGCACAAATAGAGTAAAACACATATCGACGTACACTTAGATATTTATATTCTTTCATTGCAACTTCCTAGGGAACTAGTAGTACTAGTAGTACTAGTAGTATTGGTAGCGCTTAGTTTGCACTTGGAAACATTGTTGGCCAACATAGGAAACAGATTGTCGGCAAACATTAAAGAAACATTGTTTCACGTCCAGACTACAATGATGAAACATAGTTTCACGTCCGGACTACAATGATGAAAACATTGTTTCACGTCCGGACTACGATGATGAAACATGGTTTCGCATCCAGACTATAATGATGAAAACATTGTTTCGCGTCCAGACTACGATGATGAAACATTGTTTCGCGTCCAGACTACGATGATGAAACATTGTTTCGCATCCAGACTATGATGATGAAAGATTGTTTCGCGTCCAGACTACGATGAGGAAACATTGTTGCGCGTCCAGACTACGATGAGGAAACATTGTTGCGCGTCCAGACTACGATGATGAAACATTATTTCACATCCAGACTGATGATGAAACATTGTTTTGTGTCCAGACTAAGATGATGAAACATTGTTTCGTGTCCAGACTAAGTTGATGAAACATTGTTGCGCGTCCAGACTATGAGGATACATTGTTGCGCGTCCAGACTATGATGAGGAAACATTGTTGCGCATCCAGACTACGATGATGAAACATTATTTCACGTCCAGACTACAATGATGAAACATTGTTTCGCATCCAGACTACGATGATGAAACATTGCTGCGCATCCAGACTACGATGATGAAACATTGTTTCGCGTCCAGACTACGATGATGAAACATTGTTTTGCATCCAGACTACGATGATGAAACATTGTTTTGCGTCCAGACTACGATGATGAAACATTGTTTTGCGTCCAGACTACGATGATGAAACATTGTTTTGCATCCAGACTACAATGATGAAACATTGTTTTGCATCCAGACTACAATGATGAAACATTGTTTCGCGTCCAGACTATGATGATGAAACATTGTTTCACATCCAGACTACAATGATGAAACATTGTTGCGCGTCCAGACTACAATGATGAAACATTGTTGCGCGTCCAGACTACAATGATGAAACATTGTTTCGCGTCCACACTACGATGATGAAACATTGTTTCGCGTCCAGACTATGATGATGAAACATTGTTTCGCGTCCAGACTACGATGATGAAACATTGTTTCGCATCCAGACTATGATGATGAAAGATTGTTTCGCGTCCAGACTACGATGATGAAACATTGTTTCGCGTCCAGACTACAATGATGAAACATTGTTTCGCGTCCAGACTACGATGATGAAACATTGTTTCGCGTCCAGACTACGATGATGAAACATTGTTTTGCGTCCAGACTACGATGATGAAACATTGTTTCGCGCCCAGACTATGATGATGAAACATTGTTTCGTGTCCAGACTATGATGATGAAACATTGTTTCGCGTCCAGACTACGATGATGAAACATTTTTTTGCGTCCAGACTACGATGATGAAACATTGTTTCGCATCCAGACTACGATGAAACATTTGTTTCCTGTACAGAGTTCAGTTGAGTGAAAGATGTTTGTTGAGTATGATGGTTTGTGCTTTGTACGAGTATGTAGCTACGAGCTGTTCAAGGAGACAGAAAATAATTAAACAGGGGTGGTTCTGTAAAGTGCTTCCAATTGGTTGACCAACTGTTTCTAAAACAAGGGCAACATTTTGGGCAAACAATGTTTCCTAGTGCATACTAGGCTTAAGACTAAACAGGAAGTTATAGCTTTAGTGATGCCAACTTGTTGTGAAAAATGAAAATTTCTCTGAATGTTCATCTGTTGTTCTGTGGATGTCTGGTGGTGCTAGTGTTACAACAGGGTTGAAATCAAATATTTAAGTTTGGTGGATTTTCAGACTTTTTGATCCATTGATGTGCCAGTTACCATCTTCTTAGCTGGGACATATTGCGTTGGGTTCTTTTAAATGATTGTAACACTTTGACAGTGTAGCCGTCCTCAAAGTTGTGCCTCGTCAGACCAGCCAACCTTCCCTGCAAACTCTGTATCTAGCTAATGTTTTCAAATTTAAACTACCACTTCAACATTGATTACTGTTGTTCAAATGGCAATCTTGCTTCAGCCATGTTTCCTAACTGTCGTATCATTCAAGGATATCAGTGCCATCTATTGAGACAATATTAAACTACGCTCTCACCCTAAAAGTAAATTTTAATTTCAATCTATTCCAAACTATTGACAAATAAAGAGTGTAAGCCCTACATTTTTTCGGGCCCCTCTGTATTTATTAAATATACTAAAAATTTAAAAAAAGACTAAACACTACAACTTGATTTCTAAATTGAACAAAAACTTCTTTTTAAAAATTTTCCTGGTATCTGTGTCATCATTTTGTCTCCATGTCCAGGGAACTAAACCGCATCACATATTCACATATAACAGTGTTGCAAAATATTGGTTTTAATATCTTAACTCGAGGTTTTCAGGTAAAACATAGGTGTTCAAGGAAACGTCTCATTTTGTTTCAAAAAAATCAGACAAATAATGGTTTTTTGAAATATTATAGTTTTTTGAAGGCTCTGAAACGTTTCAATTGCGTCGCTTTATTCCCGATTTTTTTTTTATCAACTGAAATAATGGTAATTTAGTTTTTATTTTAATGTTTGTATTCCTTGACCAAAGTGTATTGTAGTCATCATTTACCCTCGAAGGTGGTAGGTAAGCTTATCTTGCTTGTTTCCATTATGGTGTAACCACCTGCCTCGGTGGCGTAGTTGGCTAACGCGCTTGTGTTGAGCTGCTCGACTGCTGAGGACGGAGAGATCGAGGTTCGAATCTCGATCGGGTGAACTGGGGGTGGTTTTTCCTAAATGGTTTTCCACTCTACCCTCCACGCAAATGCGGGTTCACGTCCTCTAATTCAACCTTCCCAATTCTTAATCCATTAGAGTAATTAGTACTTAAAGCATATAACCCGAATGGGTAGTAAGACGCGGTGCTAAATATTATTATTATTGATAAACAAGGCCATAGTGTAATCAATAAACACACAGTGTACACACACACACACACATGAAGATTAACATATTTTAAAAAATTAAGGATTATATTTGGGTATTTTTGATGTGAAAAGGACAAGGGAAAAAAAATATCTATTCTACGATAATTTTGAATCATGAACTTATTTATTTAACGTCTGTAAAAATATATTTCCTGTGAGAAATCTGTCTTAGCTTGATCTTTGTCTATATGTTCCAAGTATAAATGCACCATTTGCCTTTATTCACTTAATTCCAGCACTTATCACTTAGTTTTATTTGTTTTTCAAGGTCACAACCAACACTCACATGAACGTTTATTAAAATATTTTGATGTTCTATATAGCCGATAGTACAGTAGCCCCATGACTTCTTTGGTGCTGACTGACGGCTTTGAAAAGTTACCAGACCAAATTATGTATCCCTACGCTGAACCATATGATCTGCAAAAACATGTGTTTAGCAGCTGTCACTTCTGACGGTCCAAATTTAGGTATATACCTAAATGTTGACTGTCAGAAGTGAGCTGTGAGCTGTCAGTCAGCACCAAAGAAGTCTTGGGGCTACTTTAGATGTGATATTTCAAGGAATGTTGGACATTAAATGTTAGCTGTGTCTGGTTGGTAAATAATGTGTTTACCCTTATTTACTGTTAAATAAACTTTGGTCGATTGTTTTTAATTGCAAGTAGTGAAGGAAAAAAAATATATCTTCACTCTGCATGCTCCTTCAAAGTTTATGAACTTAGGACAGATTCAATTAAAAAAAAACTTGTCCCCTCTGCTTTTAAGATGTGTTCTTTTTTCCATCTCAACCACTGATTTTAGTCTTGGAGATTATTCTTCCCTTTCTAGAAATGGACCAAAGAATGTTCTAGTATTTATAACATCATATTACTTAATAATTGGTTTGTTGTGCATTACTGGAATACTCAAAAGTAACATGGTTTATGCGATATATAGTTCAAGAGTTACTTAGTAACTGAACAACACAATCTAACAATTTGTTTTCCTCGGTTGAGTATTCACTGTTGTGAAAAATGAGTACAAATTCTCTATTGCCTGTACTAGGACGTAAAATTTAGTAAAACAAAATTAAATCAGCACTTAAGTAAAAATTACTCAAAATAATTTAAACTTCATATAAAATTCTCATTAATAAATTAAATAAATGATTCGAAATTTTGTTAGAGACTAAATTATAAAATATATATTTCTAGATTTGTCAACAATCAAAGTTAGAATATGAAAAATTGATACAATACTCGGAAATAAAAGCCAAAAATATGAGGTTTAAAAAGTACAGATTGAAATTGTTTATTTAGCTTTCAGAAAGTGTGATCCAATTTTTAAAATGAACCTGATGTTACTTTGTTGTGTTGCTGATATTAGTTTGTGTGCACACGTCCATTATCGAGTAATGTGCTGAGCATTTTGTGCCTGTGTTTGTGTTAGTTTGTAATGTTTGATATTGTGTAGACTAGCGGGACTCCACTGCATCATCGACCACAACTCGACATAAATAACAACTTGCTAGTCTAACACAGAGAGTGCTAGCTCATGGCCCTGGGAGGTTCTTGGTTCAGTGAAACATATTATATCCAGACATCAGCGCCGACGATATAGTGCGGTCGCATCGGGCAACGGTGTCGAGGTTCAAATCCGGGTCTTCGCCTTCTCACACACACACACTTACTCGTACATGCACTCATATATACATGCACTTAACTGTACATTCACTCACTCGTCCATGAAATCACTAATATTATTTTTAGCACCGCGTCTTACTACCCGTTCGGGTTATACGCACTTACACTAATGTGTAATGGTAGGGTGATTGTGAGATGAAATTCACAAGATGTCTTGTCAGAGGTGAAGGAAGGGTTTGGTAATCAGATAAATCTGTGCCGGGACTGAGGATTGAACCCCGGCCACCCCGGCACAGAGGTCTGACACCTTACCCCTAGACTGTCAGGTCACCTAAATCACTAATACTTGCACTCACACACATATTTAATCATACACATGTACTCATATGTGAACTCAATCATACATACACTCACTTATATATGCACTCAGTCATACACTCTCTCTCTCTGTCTCTCTCTCTGTTACTCTTTTTCAATATCAACGTAAAACCTATCAATTCTTGCTATTGTATTGAACATTTCTTTATATTTTAAAAATATGATTTATTAACAGATATTATAATAAAATGTAATTGTAAAAAAAAATCACTGAAGTTAAAAATCAAACAATAAGCTAATTTGTGATTTTTAACGAAGCTCAATCAGTATCTCTGGTAGATTAGTTAAGGTTGTTATAACTGAACCTGGCCGAGGTGATATGTTGAGTTGTGCTGTGGATAATGTCAGACCCTGGTTGGTTGGTTTGTAGGTTAGGTTAGGTTAGGTTAGTTTAGTAGTAGTTGTGTGTGTGTGGCAGGCCCGGCGGCTACTCCACCCCTCCATCCCCTCTCTCCTCTCGTCACAGCAGTCAAGACTCTCTGCACAAGACGCTCCCCCCTGGCGTCGGCAACATCAGCGCCAGCGCGGCGGCCGCCGCCGCGGCTCAGAAGAAGAAGGGCCTCAAGTCCTCTCTGGGCAGGTTCTTCAGCAAGAAGGAAAAGGTTAGCGGAACATTTTGTTTTGACAAGTATCAAACCGTAACCTATCTACTTCCAGAATTCGGTTATCATTTCTGTTATTTGATTCATATACACAGGAAGTACATCTTTGGTAGTCAGATATTGTTTGGAGTGACATTGTTATGGGCACTAAATGTTAAATGCATCAAAAATACAATTACCAGGGCTGCCAAGCACCTGGAAAACACAGGGGATTTCATTAACAACTCGGTGGCGTAGTTGGCTAACGCGCTTGTCGTGTAGAGCTCTACTGCTGAGGACGGGGAAATCGAGGTTCGAATCTCGGTCGGGTGAACTGGGAGTGGTTTTTCCTAAATGGTTTTCCACTCTCCCTCCACGCAAATGCGGGTTCACTTCCTCTAATTCAACCTTCCCAATTCCTAATCCATTAGAGTAATTAGTACTTAAAGCGTATAACCCGAACGGGTAGTAAGACGCGGTGCTATATATTAATATTGAATATTATTATTCATTAATAAAAACTGAAACATTTGTGAATTTGGGAAATTTATTTGCAAGCTTTAAATAATCTTCCTTTACATGGAAGGGAAAGCAAACTAAAAAACTTTTAAGTATGCGGTTCAAACACATGTCTCATTACTTCCGCCCTTTTTTTCTACCCAGAAACACAAGGTTGCGTAAATACTGCAATAATTCTTCCATCGAGTGCAAATAATCCTGTCCTAAACACAAATGACAAGACCTCACACTAATTAATTTGATGAAAAAATATATTTATTTCCTCTACACTTTAAACTCTTAAATAATTTCTGGAAAATAGCAGTCCTGAATTATTTATCACATAAATGTTTCTCAACTTTGTAAATCTAATTACTGATATTGCCATGTTTTGAAATGCCATTTCCTACGTATTAGTATGTTAGTTGGGAGAAGCACATTGTACTTTGGATTACTAGTCAAAAAAACAAGTTCTTTGTTAATATTATTATTATTATTACTACCGCGTCTTACTACCCGTTCGGGTTATACGCACTTACGCTAATGTGTAATGGTAGGGCAATTGTGAGATGAAATGGAGGACCTACAGTTTAACGTGGGATCCGAACCACGGTGGAGGCCTGGCATTCTCCACATTCACAAGATGTCTTGTCAGAGGTGAAGGAAGGGTTTGGCAATCAGATAAATCTGTGCCGGGACCGAGGATTGAGGAGTTTATTAATAACCCTGCATATAAGGCTTCAAGATAGCATCCGTAGTTGCTATTAAACAGATATTACATGGCCATGCAGTTCTTCAAATGTGGTGGCACAAAGATAAAACATTTCTCTTCATTTTATAGTGTTGTAATCACATAACAATACGCTCTATGGTCTAGTTGTCGAAGTTCCTGGACACAGATTCAGAGGTCCCGGGTTTGATACCCACTGCTTCCAAAATTAGTGAAGCAATGGGTCAAGAATAATGTCAAACTCAGTCTCGCGAGGACAAATGAGGGGCTACTTGGTTTATAAAACTGATATTACTGGCCGAAGGGCTCATTATGCTGACCAAATGACACCCTCTTCCCACAAATGTGGCCACTATCTTTGGTAACGGCAGGAGCCGCTCAATCAGTATAGCTCGCTTGTGGGGGTTACCACCATAATAATATAATGACAGTCCTTATAACAAACCTCACCACCCAGTAAAATAAGATATTGTTCTTTTTTCATGCTCTAAACAATTTAAAAAACAGCTAATAGGTTTATTTTATAAAAACTAGTTCTCTTATGGAATAATCTTTCCAGTGCGAAAATAAATTATTGATACAAAAACATACTTTATTTCCAACTGTTTCTTAACATCCAAATGCAATTACTATAAAACTTTCTATCCATCTTAAAATGAAGTTGTGATGAACCTATAATATGTTTATTGAATATAAAAATGTGTTCTATTTTTTTTAGCAGGGTAAAACCAAAGAACAATCGATGATGGGTGTGTCTCCATGCGACACCACTGCGATGACGTCTTCATACGGTGACGGAGATATGACAGCCGATACACTTAGCCTCAGTGGGGTGTTGGGGCAGAAGGGAGACTTTGACAGGAGAAAAAAGAAAAAGTGAGTAAATTACTCTATAACGATATAAGAGTAAACTAATAATTTAGTTGTCAGGTTTGAATTAAGATTGTTTAAAACTTAGCATATGTGACACTCATATTGAGCGCATGAAGTGTGCTCGAATAACAACCATGAGGTCACAAGAGAAACATAGTTTTTATTTCAGTTAGTTAAATTACAATGATATAGTAGTAATACAACAGCACATTAAAGGCTTAATGAGCCTTCGCTTAGTCTGGCAAAATATTGACTGAGCCACTATGACTTACAAAATATTAACCGCCCCACAGGGGGAACGTTAGAGTGAATGTTTGATGTCTAGATTCAAATTTACCGCCCAAGGGCGCGCTTACATCCATAAACACAAGATGGCTGACATATTTAGTTTTAAGTGCACATAGCATTAACTGAAGTTTAAATTAAATATATAAGATAAATAGCTCGTAAAGTTTAGCTTTACATTCCTATAAATATATACATGAATTAACGGCCGAATATTTTAAACAGAGACCCCAACAATGGCCGTTGAGTGCTAATCCTAAGTAACGAAGCATAACCTAATATTACAAATAAGTCTTAGATGTGTACAATAAGTTCCGCCAACTCCCGTTGTGCTCATGATAACCTAATCTAACAATTCCATATAAAATACCTTCATAAATAAGTGAACTTATATCGTCTAAAAATATCCAAGATTATATCAAACGATTACTAAGATTCGCTAAGATAAAGGCTCGGGCGCACCTACAGTTAATAAGGCGTACTAAGTCTAACATGAATTCCCCTAGAAAGTTACTATTACGAATCCGTGGTTCACCCACGTCAAACCAAATTAAAATCCCCATTCATAAACATGAAAAGAAGTGCCAAACAGTGATTTCAAAAATATTCCTCCCCATATTTAAAGCCAAAGAGAATTTAGATTAATATCCCCAAATATTAGTTATAAACCAGCGCCCTCACCTGGTAAGAGCCAGTGATACAATGAGTACCATACAAAATGACACCTGCCGTTATATAGCATAAACAGGTCTTAGACGTTCTCAGTAGAGGGGGAGAGGAAGGGAAACACATGGAACAAAAAGAAGGGTGAAGACTAGCGCTCTGGGCGTATCGCGGACATCCCAGTAGTTACTCGGCCAAACTCGAACATCCCAGAAGCGGATGTTCGCGAAGTCATGTTGGCAACTAGATTGTTAGGAGCTGGGCGAGGCGCTGATTTGGTTCGCGTCTCAGTCAGTTTTCTTTATCCAAGCCACGGGAGTGGATGTGTTGTTGCATGCATGTGTGTCCCATTCGACGGGGAGAGGTCTCGATCAGACTTGGCGAGACTTGGTAAGACTTGGTGAATAAAAAGCCTCCATATTACCGGGTTGTTGGTTTTAGATATTTGTTGTTTGGAACATCGTTACACATGTACTTTTAAATTATTTACATGAGAATGTAGCATTTATTGGCATAAAAGCTACTAAACAGTGAAAAATATACAATACTGGTCTCTAATAATAACAATAACGAGTGAACTCACCATTGCCCCATTCAGCAGTGGCCCCTCCCAAGTGTACTTCCCGCACAACACAACATGCCGCGAGAAAATCAACATCTGACTGAACGAACGATCTGTGTGTAAGCTCGAAGTATGATTTATCATAAGGCATGGTGGGAAAGTATGACGTACATCCGTTAAAATATGGTGATGTGTCCAAAAAACTGTTGTTCCGAGTCCGTCCATAAGATGCTCGAATGTTCTACCCCCCTTCCCCCTCCTCTTTGTTGTGTGTTCACCTCTGTTTTCTCTACCCCTCTTCCCCCTTTCCGAGTCTGAATATGAGCGTATATAATGATGTAACTCTGATTGACATGTCAATCTTGACTGGATACTGTTTCTGGACACACTTAGGTATCCTGGGTATTATAAAAGGTACATAAATTCAATTTCGGCTGTTGTATTGCAAAATTCTTTTTTGGCAAATTAATAGATCAAAAAATTTATGGATTATGTAATACTCTAATCTTTTTTAGTACATTATGGCTTATAATCCTCATATTTACTTTAGTTTTGATTAACGTGAAATCCCCTTTTGGGTTTACATTTTGCTATGTTTGTCAATGTAAACAGGACGACGTATTGTTCGAAATTCCATTATAGGTTAATACTCATCTGGCGTATGACGCCATATTGTTTGTAATCATTCTTAGGTTGTCAAGGTTACTACGATAGTAACTTATAGCCCATCCGGCTTGAAAACTTTTCTTGTAAATTTGGTATTATTAATGACAATAGATAAAGGTTTTGGAAATATCTTTTCAATATTATTAGCGACCTATAAGAATAACACGTTCTCATATTTTAAATTTGTAAGGGTTATAAATCTATCGAGTAACTGATTGAAAACTATGCGAGGGGTAGTAAGACGCGGTGCTAAATATTATTAATTCTAATTCAACACTAAAAGACGCAAACAATCATTTATAAAAAGGCAATGCTCTAGTGCTCAAACATGAAGACTTGCCATAACTCTTTGTAACACCGTCCTTATTTACAACTTAATAAAGGCCGGCGCACAACAATAGTATATAAAAAAATCCAAAAGGTAACGGTACAATATTTTCAGTGGAGCCAATAGGATAATCACAAGCTAAATAGACCATAGATTGGCCCATTTGTCTTCTGTTTCCCCGAACCCACTCCTCAAATATTTAACTATTTTAAATATTACCAGGTCCCTCAACTATCAGTGTGGGATTTCAAGTATGAACGTGAAGTGTTAAGAAATAGCATAAGATAAACAGGAGATTATTTATTGATATAAATGATTAGAGATTCAACATGAACAATATAACAATGTGTGTGTATATATATATATACACACACACACATATATATCTTTCCGCCAATCTTCTCCTCTCACTTGCACACTTTCTGTTAGCTTGGCCTCCCTTGTAGTTCAAAATAAATGTTTCCTCACTGACGTTTACGTATTATCAATGTTAGATAATTTGATGACAATGTTTCAGGCATGAGCTGTTGGCTGAAGCCATGAAAGCAGGAACACCGTTTGCTCTTTGGAATGGTCCGACAATAGTAGCCTGGTTAGAACTGTGGGTCGGCATGCCTGCGTGGTATGTGGCGGCGTGCCGGGCCAACGTCAAGTCGGGAGCCATCATGAGTGCGTTGAGCGACACCGAGATACAGCGAGAGATTGGAATCAGGTGAGAGGAGCAGTTCACTCAGCTTTCACTCTACCTTCACTCTACCTTCACTCTACACTCTACCTTCACTCTGCCTTCACTCTACACTCTGCCTTCACTCTGCCTTCACTCTACACTCTACCCTCACTCTGCCTTCACTCTACCTTCACTCTACCTTACATTAAAACTTTCACAATTTTTCTTTAAAAAAACAACCAGAAAGTGCTTTGTATTAAAATAGTATGTATGAATTTATGTGCAATTTAGCATGTTATAATATGTCATTTAATAAATAAGAAAGAATTGACGACCTGACTACATTGTTGGGAAGATGCGGCAGTGGATTATATTCAAATGTTTAGAAATACGTGTTTTAGCCACTTTTTTTTTGTGCTTCGTTTTATAAACTCTCTCATATTTATTTAATGATATTAAGTTCAAGTGAATGAAATATTTTCAACTTTGTATCCAATCCAAAGCTTCGCTTTACAACGTTCTGCTAATGCAACAGTTTTCAACTGTATTCGTGTTCACTACGTTCAGTGCTTGACTCTCTTCCAGCGTTTTTTCAGCATGCGGCACACAGTGATATCGCTTTTGCCGCCATTTTTTTTGGTCTGTAATTCGGTTTCTTTACAATAGTGATGGGCGCCATCTAATGATTTTTATTTTTATTTTAGTTATGAAATTACTGCCCTATTTTTTCTGATAAGAGTGTAGGCCTTTCCTTTCCAATATTTATTAATAACAGTATAAAGATATTGAATTTATATGAACAAAAATTAAATCATTTTATTGATAACTCGAGCTATTTTACAAATATTGTACAATGATTTTGCATTAGCACAAATGGTTTGTTTAACATCAGGGTGTCTACCATTCGGGAAAATCAGGGAAAACGGGAATTAGCCAGGAATTTGAAGTGATCAGGAAAAAACGGGAATAATTCGGGAATTTGATAAATCACAATAAAAGTCTGGGAAAATGATATTTTACTCTAAATATGAAATACAATAATCATAAAATTATAATGTCACTTTTTTGTTTGTAGCTGTGTAATATATTTTTAATTAATAGTAAACAATTTTAATACAAATTTAAAAAAAAATGTTTATTTAAATTTTAAAACTTATTATTAATAAAAAAGATTAGTAGAAAAATGAGGTGGGAGGGGGGGTAATTTAGAAGGATGTGATATACTTTTTAGTCGGGAATTTCAGGAAATGATCAGGGGAAAAGTCGGGAATTTCATTGGTCAAATTGAGTAGACACCATGAACATCCATTTAGGGGGCGGGGGGTAAATCTTATATAGGTGTTATCCTCGAATTGCGAGACTATTGATATTGGTATCTTACAGCAATCCATTGCATCGGTTGAAGCTGCGCTTAGCTATTCAGGAGATGGTCTCACTCACAAGTCCCTCTGCTCCCAAGACGTCGAGAACAACCTTGGCATTCGGGGACATGAACCATGAGTGGATCGGCAACTACTGGCTTCCGACTCTGGGACTTCCCCAGTACCGCACGACGTTCATGGAGTGTCTGGTGGACGCCCGCATGTTGGACCATCTCAACAAGAAAGACCTTCGTGGCCAGCTCAAGATGGTGGACAGCTTTCACAGGTATTATATATTAACGGCCAGATAAAAATAATTTTACTCTTAAAGTTCACAAAAAAATTACAAATTGTCATGGTTTTGAGAATGAGGAGAGTTTGCTGGAGCATAAATTGTAATTATAGTAAATAAAAAGCTAGTTCTAACAGTCGACTCACTGTCTGAACGTCAAGCTCATTTGGTCTGGTTGGCCGGCGATAAGGAGGTCATGTTTCGACCATGAGTGTGGCTTTGCTAAATATTTTACCACGCCCTTCACACGCATATCGTCACCCAACAATGCAAGTGTTCTATCTCCAAAATTGTTAAATTTGAGATATTGGGTGTTTACGTTTATTTAGAACACATATGGTTCACCTGCGGTGAAATTGAGACTACTATATAATTACTTAAGAAGATACAAACTCCAGTTGTCATCTAGTAACATTTGTTTTATACACAAGGTCAAACGTCAAATGTTCTTTTACGCAAAAGTGAAAAATTGGACATAGAACACTTGCATTCTCAGGTGACGATATGTTATGATTCTTCTAAAATGCGACTACATTAGTGTACTTAATTTATACGTATATAGCCTGAAAGAGTAGTGTGATACTTACTAACGTACTCTCGAGGTTTTAAGTCACTTGAGCGCTCATGGCCACCAGAATGTAAGTTCGCAATTCAACTCTATCCTCGTACATCTCTCTCCAGTTATACTCAACCTCCCTCAAATACATTCATTCTTCCAACAACGTATCGCCCTAACAAAGGGTTGGGTGTCTTCGGGTATCCCGACCAAAATTGTGTGTGCACGCCCGTCATCACCCATACGCTCAACATGACCACAACACATGTTTGCGGATGCAAACAAACAATGAAGTTAGACTTTTGTTAGTTCCCAAAATTTGGGGGAATATTAAAAAAAATTTCTAGAATCTCAAACGAGAAAATAATTATTTTTTTCAGGAAAAAAATTATATTCATATAATATACAATAAGTTTTTTTTATTGTTAATCATCTATGAGTAATTTAAACTTATCTTTCAGTTTGTAGACAGATAAGCTGGTCATTTTTATTTTAGACTATTTAAGCACACGCCATAATTTTTTTTTTTTTACCATTTTAAGCCAAAAAATACCTTTTATTTACACAAATAAGGGACCCTATTGCCATAAATGTTATTGATAAATTATTTTTACTGCTTTAAATATTATTGTGATTACATTTCAAGATAAGTTTGTATACCTCTAGTTCTTACTTATTTAAGTTCAATAAATATATAATTTGAATATTAATTATAGTAAGTAGAATTTGAATAATCAATAAAATGACAGCAAGGATGTTTTTATAAGAGAAAAGAACATGGGGTTAGAAATCAAAGTAACTCATTCTTTAATAAATATTTTTAAAACCAACTTGGATATGGTAATATTGAAAATTTCATTAGAATGAATTTATATATTTCCTAACCATAATATACATTATCTTTAGGTATGTTTTGTTTTATATTGAAGAAGTTATACAAGAGAAATAAAAACACAAAATGGCTTTTACAATGAAAATAAGAACACAGTTCACATTTTATATTGCTGCTACCAGACATAGAGGTAATGGCTCCTTCAAGAAAATGTATCGTTACTGCCCATTCCCTCGGCCTAGGTTTCATCGTAACTCATCAGGAGGAAGTTTGAAACACTCCTAAACAACCTCCTAAAAGAGGAAACCAAAACCACAAAAGGTAGAAAAAGTAAGTTTATAGAGAGTGGTAGGACACTTGGATAGGAACTGTTGAACGTAAGGACAAACACAGGAGATTGACATTGGAAGGGTGAAAGCTAGATCAAAGGATTGGCAGTTAACTATTGGTTTCCTTCCAGAGACGTCTTTGTCCTATCGCAGCAGTGTAAATTATGAACTGTCGTCTTCTTTCCATTATAAAATATATATTGTGACTGTTTACTTTAATGAGTTTATCCCTCTTTACTGTACCTTCTCTGTATAACAAAATAGTATATTAAAATAGATGTAGGTGTATGGATTTAGCAATAAATGGCTCTTTCTGTTGCCTGCCCATCTAAAATGCAGTCGTTCACTTGATGCTGACCTTGATTCTGACATAAGCATCCACCAGAGAGAGAAGATTATGTGTACTTAAGTTTTTATTTTTTTCCGTAACTTCCTTTAAATGACTTGAACATGGCAAAATTCCAATGGTCTTTTTTTGTGATCTGCCTCATCTTTCCATCCCGACTGTACTTTCAAATTAAAAAATAACTTTAAATATCGTCTTTTTTAACTAAATAAAATGAATCCATTCAATGTGAATTGCTAGAAGAACCCTTGGGAATCATTCTTTAGAAAATGAGGTTGGTTTAAAGTTTTATAGGATTGTACAAGGTCATGAGATGTTTTATCGCACAGGACCAGCTTGCAGTACGGCATTTCCTGCCTTAAGAGACTCAACTATGACCGCAAACAGCTGGAGGAGAGACGGAAAGGGTCGGAGAATGAATTGATAGACGTGTTGGTTTGGTCTAATGAACGGGTCATTCGCTGGGTCACCGCCATCGGACTCAAGGTGACGTAATGCTGCACTTACTTAGTTTTTTCTGGAGATTCTTAGTATAAAAATATGATTTATATTCATATACAATCAATTTTAACTTGTGGAAAAACACTGTTCATATGTATATTATTATTATTATTATTATTACTATTAGCATCGCGTCTTACTACCCGTTCGGGTTATACGCACTTATGCTAATGTGTAATGGTAGGGTGATTGTGAGATGAAATGGAGGACCTACAGTTTAATGTGGGATCCGAACCACGGTGGAGGCCTGGCATTCCCCACATTCACAAGTTGTGATTAATACACGTCTTGTCAGAGGTGAAGGAAGGGTTTGGTAATCAGATAAATCTTTGCCGCGACCGAGGATTGAACCCCGGCCGCCGGCACAGAAGTCTGACACCTTACCCCTAGGCTGCCAGGTCACCTTCATATATATAACTATAGAAGTGTTGAATACATTTTTTTTTCTTTCAAAGCCGAACCTGCGTTTTACCTATTAATCCCTAAACACACGAAAATATTGCAAGACATGTTTTTATGCACTTTTACTCAGTACATTAAAAGCAATATAAAAATATTTAAATTAAAAGTTAAATTTATCATTTTTAAATATACTATACATACCATACACAAAATAAAACAAATTGGAATCTTTTTGTGAGGTTTAATACTTGATCTTTTATATGCATATGGTCAGTGAATAATTGTCGATTATGTAAGAGTGGGTGAGTAGGCATTTTTTACTTTGAGTCGAGTTTGAATGAAAATATTGTGTTTTTTTATAGAGAAATATCTCAAATTGAATTTCTGTAATAGATACATCCATAAACTATACATAAGTACAGACATATATCTGTATATATATATATATATATATATCTGTATATATATATATATATATATATATATATATATTAGGATTACGTTGTTTGTTTTTCTGTGAAAAAATTTATAATCACACAAGTTTGAATTTTTAAATAAATTTAATTACAATATCAAAACTTTACACTCTGAAATTACCAATAAAAATATAAACATATTCTTATAAGCAATCAAGATTTCCAGTCCAAAAATGTATTCCTCTAAATCAAAAACGTTAAAAAAGTATAGTTTGTGTTTGATCTGTCTAATACGACAGTCATATTGTGGCAAATATCTAAAATTGAAGAATAAGAAATTTAGCGTTAATTTTTCTATCCATACCACTTATGTTTGAACTATTTATTTACATTTATTAATGAAATACATACAACTTTTTATCCAGCCAAATCATTCATTGTATTTACCATAAACAGGTCCTCTGCCCCTTCCAAATCTTAGAATATAAACTTAAGAGGTTATCTTTCTGACATTATTTGGATTTTTATATCTGTAAATCACTTTCATAATCAAATATTCATCAATGATTGCTTAATGAAGATCAAATGACCTTTTGAAAATACATTTTAAATTTCCATTTCGGGTTCCAATTGGAGAAACATAAACGTTCCGGTTATTTTTGGTTCTTTTAATTTTTTATTTAATAAATAAACTGCCATTATACACCTAAAGAACACTTTTTTTTATATCCATATATACAATTGAAAAACATTGTAATTGAATTATTTACAGCCAAACTAGCTAATTACTATCTTGTAAAGTGAAGGAAATTTGAATATGATTTTTAACTTATTTGTTTAAAAGAAAATGATAAAATTTGACCCTCAGTTATGTTTGGATACAAAATAAATATTTTAGGCTTGAATAATAGACTATTAAAATATTGTTATGGTAATATTCTCAATTTCAATTCAATTTTTTAATTTGTATGTTAGTATGGTACTGTCTTGACGACCTTAATTTGTAGACATACCAAAGAGAAGTAAATTTGTTTATATATTCCATTCACCGTAGAAATTGACTTCTGAAAGGCCTTTTTCCTTACCATAAATCTACTATATAGTAGGATATTGGTAGGAAAAAAAGACCTTTCAGAGAGTAATTCCTACCGTGAATGGAATATAGGGCTACAATTTATATTTACCTCAACCCTCCCCACCCCCTCCCCTAATTTGAACGGTGATGTCAATATCCCAGTCATATTTAAATAAACTCCAACCCTGGATAGTATTAATAAGACCTGCCTGGTCGATACCTGTGCCGGAACATTAAACTAAGTAACTGTCTTGTGTGCGCAGGAATACGCTAATAACCTCCTTGAATCAGGCGTGCATGGTGCTTTGATTGCTCTCGACGATAGCTTTGATTACAACAGTATGGCGCTAGCTCTTCAGATACCGACACAGAACACTCAGGTAGGTCAAACTCGATTCTATTCCACTAGTGTTCACTGATCCTTGGAGGGGTGTGACTCTATCTCTCCTCGGGCTCACGGACAAAGACGTGCACTTCCTTTGAGGTGTATCTACCCTCTCTCTCACAGACGCTTGTGTAAATATGTGGATAGCCCAGACTGGCATTATAAATGTGGCTAATCAATATTGAAAGTTTGTTTATTGGTAATAATAAGATCTATGTTTTAAATTATTATGGGCGAATTTGGGTTCTTAACTACCTCTGCTTTGCCAATTCTTCGTCTATTAATCTAAACTACTAATTGTTCATATAAAAATTATTTTGTTTTGTCATTATTTCAATTAATATTAAAAAAAATACCTAGGAAATGATTAACTTAAGTGCATATAGTTAACATAAAAATAGCATTTAACTCTCTATATGAAGCTTTTTGCATATTTTAGTATTTATATGAATTTGGAAACAAATAACAAAGTAATGGAATCATATCTGATAAATTTTTGTCATTGGTAAATTAATAATGTAATTAAAGCTTGTGTTTGAATACCAATTTTGACATGTTAATAGTTGCTAGGTGTTTTATTAGGTCAAACATGATACCATAGCAAAGTTTTGTATATGTTGCATTCTGTTCTCTGTAGATGCGCCAGTGCTTAGAAGTAGAATTCATTAACATGCTCTCTGTGGCGACGGACCGTCGAGTGGAATCCGACCTGCCAAAATCCTGATATTACACCACGAGACACCCGCACACGTAAAGACTTCACCGAGGAAAACAAAAGCTCTTCCTGGTTCCAGGGACTGTGCCACTTCTTGTTCACTGATATGCTGTAGGTGATTCACAAGTAGTATTGTTGTCTTGTGTCTACATTTCGTTCATTTTATCTTTTAATTTGTTGAAGTTATTCACTTTTGGTAAGTGCTAAATGTCTGTGAGTCGAAATCACTCATTTCCCCCTAGTCTGTGTGTGAATAAAGGTGTCTCATTTCCACTAAACAAACATAGATGAGTGTGTTCATGAACATAACCTCATATACCTTGTAAATTAAAAGATGCGCTACCTCCATCTTCAATTTCAGACGAAGATGAAGTTATTATATTATACCTATTATTATTGTAAAATCATTTATGACGTACATCTATAAAAACTCGTGTTTCAACGTTTTATTGTTTATAAGAAAATAAAAAAAGAGCTTTAAAAATAATTACTAAGAAAAATTGTAACTCATGTGCATATTTGTATTATCAGTCAGTGCCATTGTTGGAAGGAGGGAGAGTAAATCCAAATGAAGCGGATTCGCTTAACCGCCGTAAAGGTAATTCATTCCGCATTCGTACGGATCCCATAGCTCCCTGTTACTGTGTTTTGTTTCGCAATGTTGGCACCAGTTGTTCTACGCACACGTTGTGGTCGCTGATTGTTGTCGTCAAATGAGCTTTGGAGATCGTTGAAAGGAGGAATTCCATAGATAACAATCGATAACAGATTATGTTCAACTGGCCTACTGTACTTTGAAGAAGAACAAAAAAAAACATCCGTTGCTCTATGAAGTCAAGAGTAAAAAAACTAAGTATTGCTTTGCAATTGATTCTAGTTAAATAAATGGTTACCAAAGTTAGTTGGCAATTTATTTATTTTATTTTATTTTTGCCAATTTATATTGATAAAATAGGATTGTAAGAGAGTGTGGGGAAAGGAATCAAAATATAGAAAAGAAAAAAAAAACTTGAACCAATTTCTCTATTTCTAGTAAAAACTATTACTTCGATGTTTCCAGTATTATTTTATACTCCAATTTCATGTCAACTCCTTTTACCCCCCCCCCCATTCTCTCTACCTGCAACTTAATTAATCATACTGTTAAATGATTATGGAAATTAAGCCCTTCTTTTTCTAAAGTAATTACTCAAATGTGGTTTTTGTGCTAACTAATCAATAGTTGACTTTCTAAAGTTATTTATAACAAACGGACCAAACGCCTAGTTATTGTATCTAAGTAGCAGATATGTTCCAGTAGTGATTATCTTCGGTCGATATACCTTGGTGCATCTAACGTGGATTGTGATGTCGAACAATAGCATGTGTTTGGCTTAACTCTTAAATTAGTTTAATTGATAATGAAAAATTAAATGAATACATTTGAATTATTATTTGTTACAATTTAAACATAACCTTTTTACCGATAATTATGTATGTAAACAATATTAGTAAACAGAATTTGTTGAATACATCACGATTAAATTTATTTCGGTAAAATTATTGATTTGCGGCAAAGGGGGAAAAAACATATTTAGGGTCAGTTATCAAATCTTGAGATCAAATCATCCTTTTAAAATTAATAACTATGGGATAACCTCAAAACTATGTTGCACCATTCTCTCTTTATTACCAGCAAAATAGTTTTTAAGTAAAGTGGAGCATATTTTAATAACTACTGGTACAGTAGCCCCATGGCTTCTTTGGTGATGACTGACAGCTCACAACTGACTTATGACAGTCAACATTTATGTATATAGCTAAATTTTGACCGTCAGAAGTGACAGCTGCTAAACACATGTTTTTGCAGATCCTATGGTTCAGCGTAGGGATACATAATTTGGTCTGGTAACTTTTCAAAGCTGTCAGTCAGCACCAAAGAAGCCATTGGGCTACTGTAGGTTGCCCCAAAAATCAGTTTACTCATTATTATGTTGGCTGTAGTGTACGTAAGTTGGTAGAACTCGTTCATTAGGAAAAAGAACTGAACTATGAAATTAATTCAAACTAGGGCCACACAATACTTCTGTGCTTTATTTAGCTAAATTGTTGCGATTGAACCATGACCACCGTGCCATGCTATGTAGGGGTATTTTGGCATACTAATGGCATAGCAGAGAGATTTTATTCGACATATTTTGGTTATAACATAACTTTTTATATTCCTTTAGTAAATTGCTCAGGTGATAAATCATAACCAAATCATAATTTTATATATTAACTGTATTAATTACATAATAGTGGACACACTCTTTTAACACTTACATTAGTAAATTGACTTATAATGTTGTCAAGTTTTCTAATTTGATCTGATATTAAAAAGTTACTTATTTACAAAGATTGTTTACTATTGTGTAGAGTAAACTATGTCCCAGCAGTTGAAATGTGTGTACACATCTGGTGGTCTCACATTGAAACCACCTTTTAAGTATACCAATAATAAAACTCATACCAAACTGTAGTTTTTTTTATCGAGCTAGTCATAAATTGTTAACAATCCAACTAAGAAAAGCATATTTTTTAACTTTTAGTTGCATTATACTTTACTATTTAAGGGCTTTACTTTCTAAGGACTTATTTAAACAATGTGTTAAATGATAATGTAAATTTTCTTATAACATATTCTTCTAAACATTTTTTTCAAATTTCAAAAATTTAAATATATTATCTGTTTCCAGCCTGTGGCCGGGTAAGTTTAGTAAAATGCCTTCATCTTCCTCTATCCTTTCATCATTCTTCCTCCTTTAATTTCTTCCATTCTTCTCCTCTCACACTTTAACACTTTTTGTTATCTGCTCCTCCTATCTCTTTATTTGCCTCTCCTTTAATATTTTTCCCACATAATTAATTTTCAACATTTTCTTTGACATCCTCTCTTTTTCCATCCTCATTACGTGCCCATACCACCTCAGTCTTGCTTCCTCTACTATCTCATGTACTCCCTGTACCCCCACTCTTCCCCGGATAACTTCATTCCTAATCTTGTTTCTCCTCTTGACATCTAACTTGCTCCTCACAAACTTCATTTCCATGGCCTCCACTTTCCTTATCTCTTTTTCATTAAATGTCCAAGTTTCTTTTACATATGTGACAATAGCTACAAAGTACGCCTTAACACTTAAAGGGCACTTCTCTTCTCCATAGCAGGTCTCTTACAAACTAATAAAACAACTCTCCCTGCTGTCCTCTTCTCATTATATCCTCTCTACTTCTACCTTTCTTCTCAGTCACCCTTCCAAGACATTTTACATTCTCTACTTTTCTCAGCTCTACTCCATCCAACTTTATAACTTTATTAAGCCTTACCCTCTTCCTTGTCATTACCATCACTTCACACTTTGCCATGCTAAATTTCATTCCACAATCTTATACTTCCTCGTGTCATTCTTGTTTTCCATGGCTTTCATTCTTTCCTCCCTGAGTTTCCATTACCGTTACAAATAGTAATGGTGAAAGGGTACTTGTTTGCTTTACTTTATTTTTTATTTGGAACCACTCCAAACTTTCACTCTCTGTCTTAACACAACTCCTGTTATCCTCATACATACTTTCCACTCTCATTACCACTCCTCTTTCCACTTTGGCCTCCTTCATCACTTTCCAAACTTTACTTCTAGCCACACTATCATGTGCCTTCTCCACATCCACAAGTATCATTACCAAGTCTATTGTAGACCTTTGTTCTCTAAATCCATGCTGTTCCTCTCTCTACCTTCCTTTCATTTTATTTATTTTTATCTTTTCCAGAATCTTCTCATATATTTTTGTACATTGACACATCAGAATTATCCTCTTATAATTTGTACACCTCTTCCTGTCTCCTTTCTTGATACTAGGTACTATAATTCCTTTTTTCCAATCTTACGGTACCTTGTTCTCCTTCCAAACCCCTCTCAGCACCCTGTATAACCATGGTATACCTACTTCACCTGCTGCTCTTATCATTTCCACAGTTATTTAGTCCACACCATGTGTTTTTCCTTGTTTCATCCTCTTTAATGCGTCCTCCACCTCTTTCCATATTGGACCTCTTTCCTCTTCTTCTATTTCTTCCTGCTCCTCTCTTTCACTCTCATTCCTTTCCTTCTTCTCCTGTCTTCAATGTTCTTCCTTCTTCGTCCATAATTATATCTTGTTGTCTTTTCTCTCTCCTGTTTCTTACTTGGCTATATAACAACTTTCTACTTCCTTCCACGTCCCATTCCAACATTTCCATCTACTTTTGCATCCAAACCTGCCTGGTTTCTCGTACTACTCGCTTCTCTCTTTTCTTCTTCTCCATATATTCTTCCATTGTTTCCTCATTCCTGTTCTTAAAACTCCTTCTGAATCTTTTATCGTCTCCCCTACTGCTTCCTTCACCCTGTCTTTCCATCCAGGATGTCTCCTTCTACTTCCTCTTATCACTTGTCCTCACACACACCTCCTCTGCGGCTCCCACCAAACTGTTCATAAACCTTTCCCATTCCTCCTCTACACTTGCATCTCATCCTCGAGCACTAAGCTTCTTGTCTTTCATAAATACAGCTATCTTTCCTTTTCCTCCACACCCTTATTCTTCTTCCTTGTCTTATTACCTTTCTGCCACATTCCCATCTCTTTATGTATGTCACTATCTAAGGACATACTTGGTATTACCTCAATGTTTAAGGTCTGACCTTTTCTCCTCCTCATCCCAACTGTATCTAGTGATCTTATGACTTTCTCTTTCCTTCTAATACCAGCTGTTTGCCACTTTCATTTTATTTCTTGCACATAAATCCAACAGCCTTCTACCCTCCTCGTTTATCTTCCCATTCTTCCTTCCTTCCCCAACACCACCTCAAGAATTTAAAAATATGACTATCAAACCATAGTAATATTCTATTGCTAAATACAACTAAATGACGCTCACACAGTAAATAGTTGGTAATAAAATGTTCAAATACACACAAAGATGTATACCAACAATGTCCAATATAAATTTAATGCTAAACACATTTGTGGCTTTTCATTTTTGGAACAGGCGAATTTTCATAAATAATAACATGATTGCCATATAAAAGAAAAATACAAAAACAAACAAAAGACCTACTAGAATATTTGTGAATTTGGAACATTAAATTGCGAACTTTAAATAGTAAATAATTATTTGCATCGTATAAAAAGTGAATTGTAGAACTTAGTGCACTCACTCATACCCAGGTCTTATTCTTCCTCGTGAAACATTGGGTTGTGTAATTACTTCTTATATTTTCCCACGGTCAGTTCATCCTATTAAAAACACCAGTGGTACCACTTCATAAAAGCCTTATAATAAAATTAAATTTTATTAATCAACAGCAAGTGTGTGCTAAAAAATGGAAATTCGGTCTGAGAAACCTCGAATATTATTATTTTTTTATTAATAAAAATATTGGCAACCTTATATAAAAAAACGCTATTTTAAATTCTTTTATCATTGATATTAAAAATAAATATTACAAAATAAAAAGAATCATTCAAATACAGTTCTCCATACCTACAATGTATGTAAGGGTATACTGAAGATCTCTTTCTGATGTCCAAATTAGTCTGTGGAAAAGTTTTGTACACTTTATATTGTTAGCAAAGTATTTGGGGCAGAGGTTAAATTTCTTTTCTTTTTAAGTTTGTCAAGATTTGCTTGTTCTGAGCAACTGTATTTACCTCAGGAATGGCTATTTGAATTAACTTCACTTTTATCCATCAGGTTTCTCTTTGGGACGTTCAAGATAACAATCTCATTGAAATATCTCTGTTGTTTTTCATGTGTTTTAACTGCAGTTGTGTCTGCCGTATTTTCTGCTAATTTCCTCCTTATTTTAGTTAAATATCAATAAACTAGTCATGTAAAAATGTTTTTCGCATATTTTTTTTACTAATCTTTTTAAACTTTTTTTAGTTATTTTGTCTTAATATTTATTTACCTGATAGATGTGCTTTACATCACTTTTAAAATAATAAATAATAGCATAACTATTTTTAATATATTTTGATCCATTTTACATTGTTCTTTATTAAACCTATTTTTATTGATAGATTATTTAAATTCAAAGGGAATTAATTATTCTGTGTGTACATCGCAAAGACATGATGGGTAAAATCTCTCAATCATATGTGTGAATCTGTATGCATGCAAATGTTCTTTAAACTATTCATCTGAAAAATAAAATAAACCTGCTAGTAGTCAAATCTATAATGATCAGAACCTATATTAACATTTTTCTATCAACGTTTCATTGAGGTTGAACTGCTCGAACTTTAATCATAGATGTTAGTTTTTTTATTATGTTGTCTTATATTTTCTAAAAAACACATTTATAGTTTTAAGGTTAGCATTAGCCATTATTAAACATTTTAAACTGCTATTAAATAAATTAAAACACATTTTACAGATGACAATAATGTGTAGACAGTGCAAATCTTAAATATAAATCCATCCAAGGTACAACCTAACTGACTGCGCAGTTTATAATACTGTTCCGAAATGGAGTTTTTTTTACTGTAGATTCAATCTAAAAACAAACTACAAACTTGATTATTAAATTGGTATGATATAACTTTTTTACTGATTAAACCCTTTTAAATTGTCGCTCAAAATAATTTACAGCAAATATTTCAACTAGTGAAAACAATAATAAAATTATTAGTCGCCTAGTGGCTTAAAAATATACATGGTCTTCTGATCTATTTGGAAAGTATCTGGGGTGTAGGTAGTAGACCTTGAAATAAAAACAAAATGTCCTCATGAACATGTATCCTGTTTTAATTGGTTCCAGAGATAAGATCCTCTAAGTTTCTGCTGTATTGTTAATAGCTCTGTCTGTGTACCAGCAGTGATATGTCACTTACAAAAGAAGCAACAGGGGTGTATAAAGTAGGGCTAGTAACAATTCCCACAGTACGTATACCTTAGGTTTACTTAAATTAACCCGCCAGCTTTTATATCTACTCTATTCCAACTGCCATTTTTGTTTATGAAAAACAACTTTTTTTTTTGTATGCTCCACCTTGGTCAGAACCACTTAGTCGATAATATTTGATATCAAGACGTAACCAAGTCAATGGTGAAAATTCGCCTGGTGTTTTCAGATGATAGGCCTTATTGAAATAAACTTATTTTAATTGTCTGATTAATAATAGCTGACCTAAGAATGTACAACATAGTTTTGGTCCCTCTTGCAGGAAAACAAAATATATATATAGTATGACTCCATTTTAAGTTATTTACATCCAAATTGAAAAGATGGCTTCCTTAAAGATATAGTTAACAATATATTGTCACCCTGACCTTGATTCAATTTACTTTAGTAAACACTTGGATCATGAATGTATTTCTTTTAAATTGGGTATAATTGTATTTTATACTTCAATTATACTCCCCCTAAAAAATTATTTATCTAAAGTAATTGTGCCAAAAGTCGTTTTTCAAATTTTTCTTTTAACTTTTTTTTCAAGTTTATGAATTTTATCGAATATATTTTATTTGTGTTTTAGAAGGTCATCTTTAAATAGTCATTTTTTTGTTGTGATTTTTAAAACTTATCTGGCGGATTGCAAATGCAAGGAGGACTTTTGGAAACGTATATAGTCACTCACGAGGTGCCGAGTCTCCCAGGATTCAAACCAATCTTAGAACATTCCCTCAAATAATTATTTTAATGTTGTGATGCATCGAGCACATCACATGCATTTTTATACAGATATTTTCAAAATCAATACTATATTTATTTGCTGAACTGTCTCTAAATGAACTATTATTTGTTAGTTTTGAGGCTTTGACTGTTCTGACATCTTAGTGTGTTCATATTAAAGATAAATATATTTATCAAAATACTGGGGCATATATAGAAATGATGGAGGATTTGGGAGATCAACTCCTCTCCGAAACCTGATTTTATAAATGTTTCTTCTTTATAGGAATGAACTATAATTGTAAAAAGTGCATTAATACCTTCTGATGAGCTTCTACCAGATAGCCCCATGTGCTTCTAAAGGAGGCCACTGTTAAACTTTCTTTTTTCTTGGGGATTGCCTTGAAGCCCTCTTGCCAATTGCATTTAGGGGGCTTTGCTCCTTAAGTCCCCCATCTTGACACTTTTCTAAGGGTGCCTTAGTTTCATCCCCCAAACACAATCCTATACATGCCCCTGGCGAATTATATATTTATCTTTTCACTTTTTTTTGTTACATAATAATGTTATATAATATGATTTATGAAGTCTAGTATTTGTTTATTAAAAGAGTATTACCAAAAAATAATGTATGTACTAATATAATTATTTATAATAAGACACAATTAATTTATCTACTTTTTAGAAGCTGGAAGATTATTTATGATATTTATATTATAAATCTTTAAGATAAATACATTTATACTTTAGAAGTATGAACGTAAACGAAAGATTGACAAGAACAAATTTATAGTCTTGTGTGTTTTACCAATGTATTTTTTAGCCCATTTTGTGTTGTGTTCTTCCTCTAGAAGATCATGTTGTGTTCTACAATAACAGACAATTTTATTTAAAAAAGGTACCATTCCACTTAGTGCTCCGACAGCTGCTTATTATCCCCTGGATTTCCTCTCGACTTTCTTAAAAATAGATTTTTGATACTTTTGTTTCTTGGGGGAGGTTTGACACATTTAAATCTTTGTATGAAAAAAAATTCGAACTAAAAGGACACTATTCTGACTAAACAGATTTTTTTAATTATAATTTCCTCCCTTTTCAATGTTTTTAAAATCATTTGTTGTAAATTTGAACAATAAACTTCTAAAACAATGAATATGTGTATTTTTGCAACTAATGGGTGCATCAATAAAAGCTTATCTATCTTTTTTAAGGATGCATTTCTGCCCATTAGCTTTATTTTTAGGTTAAATTTTATTAAAAAGTAACTTGTTACAAATTTTAAAAACAGACAACATGCAATGGTAAAAGATATTGTTTACAAACTTATGTTTTTAATAAACTTGACTCGAGTTTAATTTCCTATAATTAAACTGTTTTATTTGTATTTTACAGACTTTGAATCAAAGGTATTTTCAACCATTATCTTAGCCAATTTCCTTTATTTTTTAAAAATAAATCCTGTATGATTCAAAAATGCCCTCAGAGCTCCCAATGACATTTAACATCTGCTAATTATGTTTATATCCACAATGTTGGTTGCATGGTCTAAGGATTTTCAACCTTTTTTTTTGTTTACATACCCCGGATAAAATTTATCTCGCTCTTTGCATTCCCAAAGTTGGTGGTGCTTAATACAAGTTATATATATTCTTTAATATAAATCGTTTACATTGCATTTGGGTAAAATGTGATATATAAAATTTTATTGATATAAAATATATATTATTATACGATTTATAGACAACGTGGTGCTAAATTTCATATTTAAAATAGATTACTAGTTTAAAATCATGCAAATTTTCAGATTTTGAATTTTTTTTACTTAGAATTAGCATTTCTGAAGGTAAGAAGGTAAAAATTAAATACGCAGCAAAAGAGTTAAGCTTACCCTAAAATAATATATATAAAAAGTTACGTACCCCCCTAAGATGTCCTTATGTACACCCAGTGCTACATATACCCCAGGTTTAATATCACTGATCTAAGGCATCACTCTAGCGATAGACTGAATTGGCGTTGATGGCAAAATCTGGGGTTTAAGTGCACAAGGTTGATTTTTTTTTTTTTACCTTAAATGACTTTCCATTCTCTCTTCACACTTTTGTCGGTACATTTTCTCTCAAATCTACCTTCCTCGTCCCTACCACATTAGTGTTAATATGTGAATAGCCTGAACGAGTATTAAAACAAATTAAGACAAACAATAAAGTTTATAGAGTATATTTTGATATGTAACAATAAACTCTGCTACTTTTTAAAGTTGAAATAGGATTGATACATAATGTTTGTAACCGTAACCAACTTATATCAATGCATTTATAAATATGTTACATTTTAGTGATGTGGAGGAGTATTTACACGATCCAAACATGGCTCCGACATATCAGTATGATTAGGCTATGGCAATAAGAGCTTATTAAAATAAATTCAATAAACTTCAGTTAACCTAATTAAAAGAAATACAATAATTTACATAATCAGAAAATAATGGAGTTTGTTGCCTAATAAAACTATTAGGCCTAGATTCAAAAGTTGTCGTAACTTACAATAACCGAAATATAAGTTTGTAAAAAAAAAGCGTTAGAGGTCGAAACAAAAGTTTGTTTCAGTATATTAATATATTCAATTGCTGAGAAAACTTTTTTTTTTCACCTATTACTGTTTCCTGGGTATATTTTTTTTTATTCAAGCCATATATTTTCCACAGGCCCACTGGGTAGCTTCATGTATGTTATAATATAATTTGAGACTAGGACAGACACAACATTTGACCATTAGTTCATCATTATGAAAGAGTAAACCCACATTTCACCAATGATACATTTTTTCGGCCATGCCGGGAATCGAACCCGGGACCCTTAGCTCAGTAAACAAACACGCTACCCATTAAGCTAAGGTGTCTTGATTGTTGAGAAACTTATTTGAATACAATATTTAATATTCACAGTTCACCTTCTAAAACTGGATCATTCGATCAGATTGTGAACCAAGGAATCTTAAGTCTAACGATCTATTTGGGAAAGTGCAAGAGTTTTCTCGGACTGGAAAAACAAAATTTCACTAAAAATAATTCAAGTATTGTAATAATTGTGAATTTTGGGACATTCAACTGATAGTTTTAAATGGTAAACCTTTGCAGAGAATAAAAGTTGAACCAAACAGCGCCGTCGCCTGTAATATCCCTCCTAAAACGTTTGCATGGATATTAAGGTTCAATCCCAGATTTTCTGTGGAGCTGTGAGTCCGGAACGGGGTCATCTCAAGTCTTGTGATGGCAAATGAGAATCTACCGAAAGAAAAAGTAATGACTCTGTACTAGAAAACTGAGATTAACAGCCGGAGCATTTATTATGCTGATAACATGACGCAATTTCAGGCTTACGCCATGAAGTTATTTATTATAAATAAAAATAAAACAATAAACTCATTACTATCACATACTTTAATTCATATAATATATATTTTAAATTTATTTTGGAAAGCACTTGTTTCCTTTGGCTTTAGAGCATTAAGAGTAGGGATGGAATCTTTAAATCCTTGAGGATATTCGAGGATTCGAGAAAATATCAGATTTGAAATCCGAAAAAAATAAAATTTGTTTTTTTATACCGTCGGGTCGAATCCACTGTTTTAATAATCCTAATCTCCAATTTACCTATTAATCTCAAATTCAAATCTGAATCATGGAAAAATTAACAAACATAAGAGGAAATATAAATTAATAATAAAAATGCAAATAGTAACTAAATTTTAAGATTTGTTCTTATAATAATCCAATCATCATAACATTCATACATTCAGTTAAGTGTAAAATTACTGGTATGGGGCCAGGTTGTTAGGTTAATCCAATAAGCAGTACTAGTGCTATAAACAAATTGTTTTGAAAATATCTTTAAGGATTTGAGGATTCATTTCTTGTAAAAAAAAATTAATTTGTAAATTAAATTTGTGTTATAGCTCAGATACTACTTATTGGTGATTCAAAACTAACATAATCATAAGAAAAATTTAACAACTCGTTCCTAGACCATTAATTTCAGTTTTAACATCCACCTTAATGTATGAATGTTAACATTTATTTTCTCTATTCTGTTATATTCCTATTTCCTCTTGGTGAGTCATTTCCCACTCTCCAAGTTGAGAACTGTTGCATTCTAAAGGTTTTGCTAATATTTACAATCTTTAAAATAAATATTTGTGAATTAATTTTTTTTTTCATATAAAACAGTCATGTAAGTATAGGTAAGAGCAATGCATTTTTTACTTTATCATATAGAAAAAATATTGTGATTGCAAAAATACTTTCTCTCGACGTTTGATTTGCCCTTGAACCTAAACAATTTAGTCTGACCCAGGGGCTAAAGCCTAACTCGTTTGATAGATTGCATTTAAACTTAATTTTTGAGATATTATATAGGTGGTTTTTATTTTTAGTTCAATACCTCAAATTATGGGTAGTTTACTGAATTTTGAAAATGGTTTAATTGATTGATTTCAAAATTGATATCCAAAAATAGTTAAATATTATTGTCTTCTCTGGGTAAATGTTATCAAGGGGCAGTTTACTGATAGCTAATTTTATTAAATTGTGTCCAAACTATAATATAGGCCAACTGTAATGCTGTATCATTTATTTTAACAGGTTTTCACAACCAGCAGTGGATACCATATAGCATTAATTTAATGGTAGTCCACATTGGAACTTAACCTCATCGGGAGTTTGTCAATATTATTATATGTATGTGTTCTATCTTACGACAGGTCTTTTCCTTCACGTCATCCAATATTTTAATCCTCCTCCTTCCTAAGCTCCTCTTTCCCTCAACCTTTCCTTCTATGACGTCGTGCAGAACACAGTTCCTCCTAAGGAAGTGTCCGATCCAGTTTTCTCTGTACCGAAGAATCACATCCAAAATTTTGGCAATAAACAAGTATTTATGTTAAAAATTTATAGAAAATAGGAAATATTTTGGAACTTACAGTTCTGACTAAATCATTATTTAAAAATGATTTTTTTTTCCTCTAAAATATGTCTTTATTTTAATAAATGTGTGTGTATAATAAGTAAAAAGGACTTTATACATTTCGCTGGTTCTGGTTTCTAAAACATTTAAGTTCTTGGCAGTTAATTGTTTCATTTAAACTTTGTGGGAGAGACGTAGGCTAGAGATATATAATTAAATATAAAGTGTTTTCCATTTATTATTATTATTATTATTATTATTATTAGCACCGCGTCTTACTACCCGTTCTGGTTATACGCACTTACGCTAATGTGTAATGGTAGGGTGATTGTGAGATGAAATGGAGGACCTACAGTTTAACGTGGAATCCGAACCACGGTGGAGGCCTGTCATTCCCCACATTCACAAGATGTCTTGTCAGAGGTGAGGGAAGGGTTTGGCAATCAGATAAATCTGTGCTGGGACCGAGGATTGAGCCCCGGCCGCCAGCACAGAAGTCTGACACCTTACCCCCACCAGGTCACCTGTTTGTTTTTTTCCATTTAATCTAAGTCACAAGAACACTGAGCTATGAAAATTCCAAACATAAATTAAACAAGATTATATGTCCTAGAGGAAATTATTTTAACATTTCTGTTTAATCCTCAATACTTTCTAAAACACTTATACATTTGAGTTTTCTTATTTTTTGGTTGCTTAGCTACATGCCCCAGCAACTGAAAATATTGTAATGAATGTTAATACAATAGTTTACAATAAGGGAAAAACTTGTATTTGATGATTGTGATTTAGGAAGAGAGTTGATTCAAGGCATATAATTTGGAGAAAATTGTAAGAGACGGCCGATATTTGAATAATATCACCAAACTTGATACGTCCATAACTATATCACTGCCGTTGTCAATAATCTACAGTGTTATAATTATTACATAATTTGTTTAATTTAAATAAAAAAAAGTTTCATATCATTCCCCAGTTTTGATCATTATAATTTATACTAAAACCATTGTATTAGTATAATAATCTTCCAGCTTTCTATCACATTTTTTTTATAGAAATCAATCCTTTAACTAAGTACGGTTTATAATTGGTCAAAAAAAACTGTTTTAATAATAGTTTAGTGTAATTGTGGTATGGTGGTAGGTTATATCACTTTTGATTAAACATGATTATGTTAACATAACATAGTTTTTTTTTTCCTTAGTTTGATTAGTGTGTTAATGTTTTATTAGAAACCCACAAACCTAAATGATTACATCATTCAAACATCTAAATTCTGCATTTAACAAATATTGTACCCTACTTAGCACTTTAAGAACCTTTTAGTGGATATAAAAAAAAAGATTAGGAAAACCAAATAACTTTTGTTAAAAGTCAAAGAAGGTTCTTCAACTAGTGGGACCTACTTCACATTCTGTTTGTTTGTTCTTAATTTAAAATATATCGATGAACCCTTTTATTGAGTTACCTTAGTTTTACAACTAGTGAATTTATTTGTTGTGTGCTAAACATAGAAATTAGGAACTCTTTATTAAAGTTCAAATGCAGATCGATCAACGTCAGCCTTTTACAAATTGATGTGCGATCAAATAATCCAAAAAAATGTCTACAACTATTCATTGCTGTATTGAGAAAAATAGAAAAGTATCTTTTTTTTGGAAACCTGAATCTTTCATACTTACACATGCTTAATAAATATACACATATACATAACAAATTTCAAACTAGCTGAGTGAAAGAATGAACTACTAGGAAATTTACAATAATAGTCATATATATATATATATATATATACACACACACGTGTATGTACATACATAGTTTACACTGATTAAATTATGTATAGTGTGTTTAAAAAAAAAAAGAACACTGATTAAAATTATGAAAACTTTTTGTAAATAAAATTAATAAATACATTAGATACTTGAAATATGTTTTTAATTACTTATTTTATGTTGGAATGTGACATGATTAACATATTGCATCCCATATTTCACTTTAAATGAGTTTTTCAAAGCAGTTTGAGTTGAACTAGCTGATAGCTATCAAGAATGTGATCAAACTTCTCTTTAGAATAACAAATGTAACATCAAAAATAAATAATTTTTTTCAATACCTTATGTTTCTAACAACTCTTTTTTTAATATATTTAATTTTTCATTGACATTAATATATGAAGTTCTGAAATTAAATAAACTTTAAAAAAATTTAAATACTAGCAGAAGTACCTGGTGTTGTCCAGGGTAACCATGTAATTAATCGTGTGGCTTCCCCGGGCAATGCTTTTCTTCATTTCAAACACACTAATAAAAAAAATTAAATTTCAGCTTTGTGGTACACATATTTGTGCACAGGGGGGTTACTAATGTTTAAAACTGCTACTTCAAGAATAGAAAAATTCGACACCTCAGCTCGGTCAGTAACATATCTGTCTACTGAGCTGAGGGTCCCGGGTTTGATTCTCAGAATGGCTGTATCATTTGTGAGATGTGCATTTATCTTCTCATATTAATAAGGCATAGCAAGCCGATAGTCGGAAATATATATGGCTTGAATAAAAAAAAAAGTGGCCCAGGCTGGAAACTAACGGATTTAAGACCTAAAAGAACGGAGGTGTATGCGCCTGATGAGGTTTCAACCTTCGAGAGATTGTTCCGTGTTATTCCGGGGAGCTTGTGCTAACAGTATAGTCAGTATTTTACAAATATGATCCCAATGATAGTTAACATTGACTCAGGAGGTCCAAGTTTGATTCCCAAACAGGACCGTCAACATTCTTATTTCTTATATATATTAATATTTACCTGCAGTTTTTTTTTTTATGACTGAATATTTCATTTTTATATTGATCTGACACACAGTTTTCTTATCCAAATAGAACGAGTCTTTAGAATATACTTTTATTCGTCGTCGTTTTTTGTATTGATTGACAATGTTAATAGTCACTTTTCTTGTTGAAAGTCTGTAAGTTGTGTACCATCACGTTTGTTGTTATTACATGGATAAAATGCTATATAGACATATATATATAAAATTTATAAATATTGTGTCATATCCAAGAAAGTGATGACAGTTTTGTTGTTGTTGAGAAGTAAATAAATAAATCCCTGTATGCCACATTGTATGTTAAATGTATGATACTACCCCCTCCTCCTCCCCCCGCCCCCTATAACCAGTTTACACTTGTTGTTTAATTAATAACAGCTTTATGTGGCTCATTGTTTAAGGCTGTGTGAGACTGAATTTTGTTATTCAGACTGTAATTGATAATAAAAACTCATCAAAAAAAAACTTTAAAAAAATTACAACATTAATTCTCAAATGTTTGATTGCTTTTCAAAACTGAACGAGTTTTTGTTGAATTTATTTTCTCACTTAGAAAATATATGTATTTGCTATACAGGAATCGGTAAGGAAATAGTATGTGTGTGAAAACAAATTAATTATTTTACTTTTTTAGTATCCTCGCAAAAAAAAAAAAATGGGGCAGAGACATTCATAAGAATGTTGTTCCGAACTTATCGAGAAAGTTAAGGCAAGATATATTCATTAATCTTTTAAGAGCGAATTTCTGATCAAAATCTAGTTAGTTATTTCGAGTCTTGCACAAACCTATAACTGGTAATATTTATTATCTATAGTGGAAGAGTGCGTGATTAGAGAATACATATCAGGAGTCGAAAGTAGAAAGGACACAATTTAAGTCGAGTAAAAACAGTAAATACATTTCGCTAGAGACAGCGACAGCATAATCTTGAGGATCCTTACGATTCCAATCGCACTAATGTGTCTGTGGTGTACGTCTTTTCCGAATATCTAACTCAAGTTCTTCATTCCAATTTATTTAACAATATAACGGTCACCTTGTTTACATTTTTAAAAAGTGTACTAACTAATTAAGTATGTGTGAGTGCTCTGTTTGTGTGCACATAGAGGGTTAAATGTAACAATGAATAATATATAATAATAAAAAAAAGTTTGGGTGTTAAACGTAATTAGTTTTGTCGTGCCTTCTTTTGAAGCAATTGGGTTCTCGTTACAGAAAGAGCTTGTCTTTGGGTCTGACTATAACTATAAGATATTCTTTCTACCTTAGGGAAAACATCTACCATTTTTTTAAGAATAAATCAAATTATGAATTCCCCCCGTGGAAAATTTCGCGACGCTACCTATATCATAAAGTTGGCCTCCTTTCTACTTGAGACCTGGCGTATTGAAATTATTTGCAAAGAAAGTGTGAATAAAAAAAAGAGTTTGACATGTTTATGAGAAGTTTACTCAATAGTTCAATATTTGTATGTGACAACGATAACGTTTGTCATAGTTATAATATTAAAGTAGGCACGTCGTGTTCTCTTTAACTAAAAGCTATGCGTTTTATGCATACTGCAATGTTCTAAATCGTTGTTAGTAGAGAAACTGGCTGGTACAGTCTCGGGAAACAACACTTAGCAAGAATACTTTTATTCTACTTTTTGTTTTTCTGAGCAAACAAAATTAAAATTGGTTACACTATAATATAATTATTACCAATTTACGGTAAGCATTTAGTTCTCATTTCATGTTTTAATGGAATATGCAATTACTTATTAATGATCATTATTGTATTTTATTGTTGAAAATAGAATAAAAAATCTGCAGAAAATGTAATACTATTCAACACCGATACATATTTTCCTGATATTGTTTAAAATAAACTTGTGCTGAGTTAATGTACTTCAGAAAATGCTAGTACCTAATGGTTATGATCACTTATATTAAACGTATTATTTTAATTTACACAATTTATATTAATATTAATTTTCACACATCTATGTATGAATTTTTCCTATTGTTAAGTTGGCATTGATTTAACAACATTGGTGCACTCTTGATATATTTTACTACCAACAGAGCATAATGGAAGTTTTTATCAGATACCAGAGCACACCTTGTATTCTTGTATCAAGACAAAAACTAATATACTTTTAAACAAAAATATATTCAAACTCTGATTAAATTATCCTATTTAATCGCCAATCGTTGGTTTTTTGTTTAAAGTCAAGAACAAATTTTGATACATTGATGTTTGACTCGTGTTTTTTATGATTCAGTGGGGGTTGACAAACAGAAAATAAAAATAGATTGATTCAAATTACAATTATTTATTTTTATAAAAGTGTGTACGGTCCAATTTTCATTAGAAGGACTTTTTAGAAGATACAAACATAGCATCTGCATACCATAAGCCTTGCTGTATAATGATGTGAGATTTATTTTTATTATTATTATTATTATTTCACCGCGTCTTACTACCCGTTCGGGTTACACGCACTTACGTTAATGTGTAATGGTAGGGTGATTGTGAGATGAAATGGAGGACTTACAGTTTAACGTGGGATCCGAACCACAGTAGAGGCCTGGCATTCCACAGAATCAGTTGTGAAAGTAGATATAGTAACGTTTCTGTCAGATAAGGTCCTTTGAATAAAAATTGGACTGTATATATTGAACTAAAATGTTTCTTTTAAATACATTAAATGCTCTTGCGTGTAAAAAAATATTTAAGAACTTTACAAAACATAATTAAATCACTTTTATTTGCCTTAAAAATTTTATATATAAATATTTGTTCAATTAAAGTAGAGATATTAATAATTTGTATGTCTATGTATTTTTTATTTGAACAGTATTTGTTTCATTTTGTCATAATTGTTCATGTTTTGACAGAAAACTTAACTTCTAATTGGGAGAAGACACAAATGATGTTAAGTTAACCAGTTACAAGAAAATAGATTAATAGATTTAAACAAACACACCATGAATCTATTTATATTGTGCAAGTATTGTACTAGAAAACCATTTGTTAATAAATAATTTCTTGTGCATTAACGACTATTACATTTTTCCAGAACAATATGGCTTTTCTAAAGTAATTCCAAATAAATAAAGCTTCTTAAACTGTGTCTCATTAATAATTTTAAAAGTAGATTAACAATTCTTATTTTGTATCAAATTTTATTGAGACTGTAATTTATAACTTAAGTTAAATCTAGTTTTATTATCCCGGAATGGTGTTAATATCTATTTGAGAGCATTAACTATTAACACATCATGGCTGTCACTCGACTATTTACAATTTAGTTTTAACTAGACAGGACCATTAGTGTTAGGAACTTATAACTCGTAACCATTATTATGTCACCGTTAAGAGACGGCTCTCGGAACTATGACATCTACCTTGTGCTCATGTGCGAATACATGGATTTATCAAGCAAACGGAAGGTCCACTCAAGGCCGTAAGGGGTTCGGGGGTTGATAGCTGGACCCCTTTATTTGGTCACACACTTTCATTCTTATTCCTTTGCCCCCCCAACTCATTTGCGACATGTTCTCGGAACTACCATTCAAACAGTTTATAGTTGAAAGGTTTTGTTGTTTCGTAATATCAAAGACTTCCCTCCCCTCTTTCACAATCGCTTCCTATTTCATTTTTGTTGATATTTTGTCTTGGATTACCCAGTTTTGTTGCCTGAATAATGAACACAACCAATCACAAACTATTTTTTTTTTAAATGTACTTAAACATTAGACTACCTATATACCTACATAGTCGTATTTTATTGTCATATTTAAACTGTAAATATGGCAGATTTTTTTTTCCTGTTAACTATGAGAAAGGGGGGAAGGGGTTTACAATTCAGTCTTAATCCCAGGTGCGTTAAAGAAGATGTGTGTTCAGGTGTTGAGTAGAGCAGGGCTTAGTTTTGTGTCTGTAAAATGAGATTATAAAAAATATTGCCAAATCACATTTTTAAAACAATTTTGTGTTTCAATTTTGTTCACGATACTTTCCTTCATTTATACATTTAAATATATTACTCATACTTGGTAAATTATATTTGGATCAGTATTTTAATGGAGTATCATACATTTTCTATGCTGTGCCTGTGCACAATTCATCACAAAGCATATTTTGTATGATCCAATTTTAAGATAATTTGTAACAACTAGATATTTTATTCCAACACAAGTAAATTATTTAATTTCTTTATCATAAATTTCCTTGCATTCTACACACCAGTGAATTGTGAGAATTTTACCAATGGGCTCACAGTTTTTTCTATTTTTAATTCATTTTTATTATAAGCAAATATTAATAAAACGATACGGGAAAATATTTTAATATTGTCTATTAAAATCATATTAAAGAAGTTAATAATATTATTCTCGGTAAGGTGCTTTTACACAGGTGTTCAAAAAGGCAGATCTATGAAAATAATATATTATTTCAAACATATTCTGACTTGGTAATTAATAAAAACAATAATATATGTTAGTAATGCAATGCCGTGCTTACCTACACGTCTCGACTCCACACACAAGGTTGTTGTCAGTGTCTTTATAACTCGTATTGTGCGATGTCGGCGGCACGACATATTCGTTTAGTTAATAGTTATTTAATATTAAGTAAAGTTTTATTTATAAAAATTATGTTGTTTTTTGATAAAAATAAATAAACAAATGTATTAACATTGGGCTCAAGTGCCTCAGAAAAGTTGGATGCCAAGGTACCCGAGATAGTGCCATTAAATATGTTGTGCTTATGTTAAATATCGATAAAACCTTAATGAACGAGTTTGGTGTTTAATGGAATTTTTTATGACCCTATACAAATATGGACATGTAAACATATTTTAAAACATGAAATTCTCCACTTTGAAAAGTCTGGATATTCACATATTTCTGTTGATCATTAAGGCTTAAATGTCAGAGAAATAAAAGACAACTGCTATAGGGGCCTAAAATAGTTATTTTTGAATCGAATGATGTAATTTAATAGGGGTTCACGGTGACCTGGCGGTCTAGGGGTAAGGTGTCAGACTTCTATGCTGGCGGCCGGGGTTCATTCCTCGGTCCCGGCAAAGATTTATCAGATTACCAAACCCTTCCTTCACCTCTGACAAGACATCTTGTGAATGTGAGGAATGCCGGGCCTCCACCGTGGTTCGGATCCCACGTTAAACTGTAGGTCCTTCATTTCATCTCACAATCACCCTACCACTACACATTAGCGTAAGTGCGTATAACCCGAACGGGTAGTAAGACGCGGTGCTAATAATAATAATAATAATAGGGGTTCACAACACATATTGGCATTCTTATTTTATTCGTCCCCTGTTTGTTCCCCTACTGCCAGACAGCTCCAACCAGAATTAATAAAAACCCACTTGGTTTCTGGCATGTGTGAATTTCTGATCCACATTTTTTTTTTATTCTTACTACCTGTTCTGGTTATACACTTATCTACTAATTACACTTAATGGTTTTAGGGATTATGAAGGCTATATTTAGAGGAAGTGTACCCATATTTGCATGGAGGGAGAGTGGAAAACCATTCTTAAAAACCCACCCTCATTACACCCGACTGATATTCATTCACCTCTCTATCTCCCCGTCATCGGCAGTCTAGTCTACCGAGGAAGTAGCACCTTAGACCATGCGGCCACCAGAGTGGGCTGCCACACTATTTTTGCGTGTTAACAAATATGCAATTTAATTGGTTTTACTTTCCCTACATTGACGTGGGTCATTTAGAAAGACACAATATTAAATTAGATGTCTGGAGTCACAAATTCACCCTTGTTTACAATGCGTCAAGGGTTTGGTAAATGAACCGTTTAGCTCCCTTTTTAGGAACTACTTCGTTAGCTCATATTTCAAAGAAGTTAATATTTTTATATATTACTATGTAATTTGCTTTTTTATGTCATAGTTTGTCTAATATTTTGATAATAAGACATAATTTAAAAAAGGTTTACCACTATTTTCTTACTAAAAAAACTTCCTGTGATTGCCAATTTTCCCAGAAAGATTTTCAATCTTTCACACGGTTATTAGAAGTATTATGGGGAGAAATTTTGTTTTTCATAAAATTTATAAATGTGAAATCATAGTGTTAGTGCTTATAGCACAATAATTATATAGTTGTTACAAAACCAAATGTTTTAAAGAAAAAGAGATAAAGAAAGAGGTAAGATGAGAAATGTATTTGAATCGCATGCTGCTTATTTCTTCAGTTTGTCTCTTTTTTTTTTCAAAAGCTTACAGATTAAAAATCGCAGTTTATATAGCAAATTTACAAACATTCTTATATTTATTTTAATCTTTTGTGAAACTCTTCCAAGTTTCCAAATGTGTGACAAAGTTTTTTTTTCATTTCAATAGTTTTATTCAAGCTCTTCCAAAGTTTTCCGAGTATAGAGTCAATTTGAGCTTAAGGTCAATGAATATAATTTACTACATATTTAAATTATATAGGATTGTTTATTTATAAAGTTGTATATATAAACTGAAAATTTACTTTCATTCAATTTGATATTCCTACAGTACAATTTAAAAATACATTATTATTATTATTATTAGCACCGCGTCTTACTACCTGTTTGGGTTATACGCCCTTACGCTAATGTGTAATGGTAGGGTGATTGTGAGATGAAATGTAGGACCTACAGTTTAACGTGGAATCCGAACATTCCCCACATTCACAAGATGTCTTGTCAGAGGTGAAGGAAGGGTTTGGCAATCAGATAAATCTGTGCCGGGACTGAGGATTGAACCTCGAACGCCCAGCACAGAAGTCTGACACCTTACCGCTAGACCGCCAGGTCACTTTAAAAATACAATTTATATAGGCTTTTAATCAGCTATAAGCAACCCCATTGGGCACAGATGTTCATTTGGTTCTGTCTTTAACAAAAAAAACCAGACATGGACATGGTAGTGATCATTAAAATGTAGTTTGATCCAGCCTTTCTCTAAATATTGAAATTAATAATTTAATTGGAATGCTGTCCGTTACTAAACCTATTTCAAATATTTGTATAAAAAATTACATCTGTACACAAAAGCCTGCAAGTTTTTGCACCAAAGGTCTCGAGTTCAATTAATGGTTGTTATTGTTCAACATATATGTTAATATATGATTAATCTAGATAATAATCCCCCCCCCCCC